>JBBPBX010013498.1:11240-41921 GCA_038048925.1 Garcialebias charrua
TTGTTGGAATGCCAGATTTTAATTGGTTGAATTACCAAACAGGGATTAACAGGAAACTGTACTCGGCCGAAATGCTTCCCACGGGAACTACTTTCGCACAGCTTTGTTCCACACGTACTTTTAAGAAAATATGAATTTAAAAAACAGCGGTTGTGTACACATGAACTCCACACACGACGAAACATAAATATAAGCTCGGTATTTCAAGCTTATTTAACTGGAAATGTTTTGCTCGACTAATGAGATATAGTCGCAAATATATCAGGACCTATTTACTGTAATACTGGAATAGTACTACTACTTCCTCTACTACGCAGTATTTGCATGTACTCCGCTGTCTTTGTCCTCATTGAACGGTTGTGTTTTTATTTTACCCTTGAAGGCAGTCTGGGCGTTTAGGTGAGCGTTTTTTTATGCTGTTCAGTGTTAAACAGATGTGATGAGAAGATGAAGTTTGAATCCCTCGGTAGCTCCAGGCAGCTGCTGGAGGTTACAGTGTTTGCGCTGCGAACCAAACAAATAAACAAAAATATCCGTGTTTTGCATGTATTAGTTTTTAATAACAATGATACTTAAACAGAAAAAATATTGTCTAGAGATTTAAAGAAGTTTGACTGTGCCCCCCAACTAAAAGCTGACTTTTTGAAATGGTGTGCGCTTTTATTTGAAACATTTTCTTCCAGGTTTCCACATTTTCCTTTCTGATGCCACCAAAAAGAAACCATGGAGCAGCAAGTCCAACAGAACCTCACGTGAAGATGATAAAAATCGGCGGGGATGCAGATATGCAGGACTTTCATTCTGGATCAATGGAGGAGAGGTTCAGGATGGCAGAAGAGTCCAGCCCCTCACCTCCTCCCAACAATGAGGTGAGAAACTCCTCCAGGAGTTCACAGAAATAAATCAACATGTGTGAAGAAAACTCATGTTCTGTTGTTTTTCTTTCTTCCCCCTCATCTGGCAGCATGAGGTCATTGACTTTGATGAAGACGGTTTTACAGCTTCAGGCATCAGAACAGACACCATCAGCCTTCTCATGAAAATAGACCAGCTTCAGGCTCAACTCAAATACGAACGCAGATGTAGACTGTTGGCAGAGAGAGAGCTGAGGGAGCTCAGAGGTGGGTAGAAACACAAACGATCAACGCGTTTAACATTTAAAAAAATACATGTGCAGTATAGCAAAAGCGCCGTTGAGGGCCTTTGACACATTCAAGTCAAGTCAGATTTATTGGTAGAGCACATTTTAAACAGGAACTGTTACTGAAGTGCTTAACAAAAATATCACAGCATCAAATAATAACAAGATATTTTCAGTGAGGAATATAAGTATTTGAACACCCTGCGACTTTGCAAGTTCTCCCACTTAGAAATCATGGAGGGGTCTGAAATTTTCATCTTAGGTGCATGTCCACTGAGAGACATAATCTAAAAAATAAAAAAATCTGGAAATCACAATGAATGATTTTTTAAAAAGAGACAGCAGGCTCAAATCGCGGCAGTGGCAGCCTTAGTGGCACTTCCAGTGACAGGCGTCACTCTGCATCCGGCTTCAGTGGCACCTGCCGCGATTTCAGTGGCACCTGCCGCTAGTTTATGATTTACCGACACCTTTAATGGCAGCTGCCACGCTGCTGTGCCACCTGCCGCTAGTTTATCGGCAGCTGCCAGGGAATTTACTGACAGATGACAGTTTCTGTTTTACTGACTGATGACACAGCTTCTCTAGATTTAATAGTCTATTTTTATTTTCATTATTTTATTTTTTTTTACCTGCTACAATTTTTGTATTTTTTTTTTTCTTTATTATTTTTGTTTACATCTGCCATGGAATGGCAGCTGCCAGAGATTTACTGACAGATGACATTGTTTCTCTTTTACTGACACTGCTTCTCTAGATTAAATTTTTTTTTTTTTACCAGACACAATTTTATTATTATTTCTTTATTATTTTTATTTACTTGCATCTCAATTCAACCTTTATTTAAACAGGTAAATCACATTGAGCCTCGAAGACTAATTTACAAGTGAAATCGGTTGGACAGACAATAAAAGTGGTGAAAAATGACACATGGGGTTTGGAGACAAAAAAATTCCCTATACATTTTGACCTCTGTTTGAAGGTCAAAATGTGGTAATGAAAAAAAATCCCTAACACATTTTTGACCTCTGCTTAGAGGTCAAAAATGGGGTAATGAAAAAAAGTCTTGCACACAAGCACATACAGTAGTGACGCCGACACTATGCAGAGGGCAGGGGGGACTCAAAGGCGGTTGAGCAGCCAGCTCATAGACAGGGGTTAAAGACCTCCGGCCCCCGGCCGGATTTCCAGCTTTTGACTAAACGGTCCACCTCAACTTAACATTGATTGATGGACAGCGATTACATCCAATCACATTGAAGCTCACATTGTTTTGACCAATTACTAACAGGAAGGCGGGTCTTATAAAAGCAAGCAGTGTGTATCAGAGTCAGAGAGTCTTTATTGTCATTTGCACCGCATGTGGTACATGTGATGAAAACGAGATTATGTACACAGGGTCCCAGTTACATCCAACAACAAATGCAAGAGAAAAACAGTAATAACATCTAGAATTAACTAAGAGAAACATCAACTAGTAATACACTAAGCCCTAATGTAGTGGAAAAACATCATTATAAACAGCAGCACGAACATGAGTCTGTATGAGCAGATGGTCACAGATGAACACAGCAACAAGAAAACAGATCAGCATCAGCATGATGTGATATTTTGCAGTGTTTATTCTTATTATTTATTTATTCATGAGTCTAACAGCCTCAGGGTAGAAGCTGTTCCTCAGTCTAGTGGTTCTACATTTGATGCTCCTCAACCTCCGTCCTGAGGGGAGTGGGGCAAAGAGTGAGTGTGCTGGGTGAGTGAGGTCTTTCATGATGCAGGTGGCTCTTTTCCTGCATCTGGAGGTGTAAATGTCTGTGATGGTGGGGAGACTGACTCCAACAGACTTCTGTGCAGCCTTCACCACTCTCTGTAGAGCTTTCCTCTCTGCAACTGTGCAGCCTCCATGCCACACGTTGATGCTGGAGCACAGGATGCTCTCCACTGCACACCTGTAGAAGGAGGTGAGGACTGGGCTGCTCAGACCAGCTCGTCTCAGCCGTCTGAGGAAGTAGAGTCTCTGATGACCTTTCTTGATCAGGCTGGTGGTGTTGTTGCTCCAGCTGAGGTTATCATTCAAGTGTACACCCAAGTATTTGTAGCTGGAGACCACCTCCACCGCAGATCCACCTATGTTCAGTGGGGCATGGGTGTGTTTGTTCCTTCTGAAGTCCACAATCATCTCCTTTGTCTTCTTCACATTCATGTGAAGATTATTCTCTTTGCACCATGTATGCAGCTTCACAATCAAATCAATGCGGAGTTCGTCACATCGGGACAAAATATAGTTTTAGAAACAAGTGGCGCTCTACCTCCTCCGTAACAGGAGGTAATTTTTCTTCCTACTCAAGTGTCCGGCGCCTCCTCTGACTGGTACAGCTACGTGGGTCAAATGAGCGACCGGAAAAAGAGAGACGAAGAAACCGCGGTAAAGTTAGTTTCAAGTTGGACGTTGGATATTCGAGCTCCGTGTCTTCAGCGCTGCGTTGCTCTCGTCAGTCCGCTTCATGGAGTCTGATTTCGGGCAGCCGCGCTAAGTCTGCCCCTACTCGGAGATGTCCAACTTGAAACTAAAGCCTGGTTTATACCTCTTGTCTCACGTCTTTTACCCCCCGTTGAGTGCCCAGCGATGACGCAATTGCGTGTGTGTCACCGACCACATTGAGTGTTTATACTTGGCAAGACGTGGGGGATACATTATAATAAATCCCTCCCTCTTCCCTCTCACTGCATACCTCAGCGAGTTTCTCTCCTCGGGGGGGTCTATCCAGGATTTCATGAGGGGCGGTTCGTTTAAAAGAAATGTGGACCTTGAAAGATGGACATGCCTCAGTGGTCCTGCGGGGAATGCTTCGGCTTTCCACTCCAAAGACTCAGGTTCGATTCCCACCTGGTTGTACTTTTTATTTTATTTTATTAAATTTATTCATTTCAAATTGTAAAAACACAAGAAAATTATTTCCAAAACCACATTATAAAATAAAACAATACATGAAGAAGAAAAAAATCTCATTATTTCTGCCCCTTCTTCAAACAAAATTAACAATCAATTCAAATAGCAATTGCATATATAAAAAAATACAAGATATTAAATGATTTCTCACACAAAACCATAAATATTAATTTGCATAGAAACCAATTTATGAATATTTGTACAGAAATTTTGTTTTAATAATTTTCTTAAATATAGATATTGACTTTGCAATTTTAATAGCAAGTTTTAGTATCAGTTTCCAAACCATTCCACAGTCCTATTCCCTGTACTAAAGTAGACCTACTCTTTAAAGACCGTGTAAAGTGAATTTCAACATTTTCTTAAACATTATAAATGTGATAATTGTAATCTTGTAAATGAGTAAAAAGTCTCAAAATTGTAGCTCAATTAATTTTGGAGTTATAGATCAAACTGTGTATAAAGATATTTCTGTTTCAGGATTTTTTAGGCGTGGTTTAAATGTGTCCGTGTTTCGTCACACGGTATAAAGCCCCACCCCCTGCAGCTCCAGCCGTATAAATGCGTTCTTCGCATCGGTGGAGCCGTTCACTCGCGAATCGCAGATAGCATCAGATAGCAATAGCATAGATATTTTGTTCATTGTTAGCTAGCTAATCAATTATGCCTCGTTCGTGCATCTTCCCTGGATGTCGCAATGGTCAGGGCACCCGTACAAATCATAACGTGTTTTTATACCGCGTGGTTTTATACCGAGTATCTGTAATGCCTGGATAGGTCAATGGATAAAGCGTTTGCCTTCCGTCCCAAACCTTATGGGTTCAATTCCCGCATGGTACAACTTTTTTTAATTTTTTTTTATTCATTCCAGATTAAAAACACACAAGAAAACTATTTACAAAAACAGCGTAACTCTTGGAAAAAGTAGCTGCTGTTACAGACAGAACTCAGATAAAAACAGAGCAGGTTTACTGGCTCTGCTCCTGTCTGCCTCTCCACACACAGCTCAGCTGCAGGCCGCAGTACTGCGCTGAAACCACGCCCACGCGCTGACACGCCCCCACAGTTTCAGACCAAGGGAAAATTATGTTTTTTCATGATTTTTGAGACTTAATTTTATAAGGAAAACAATGTTTTTAATCAGTCAGATTTATATGGGTGATTAATAACACATTTATGCCATGTGACAAACTAAAAACACATTTAATTTCACTTTACACGGTCTTTAAACTAGTTCTGTATTGTGGCATAACAAATACATCTGTTCCCTGAGGTTATAATTACTAGTCCTTTTTACAAAAAGCCTTTGGTTGTTTAAGGGTAATGAGAAATTCTGAGCTTTGAACAATAATAAAAGAATATTATAGTCAACCAAATCATAAAACTTTAGCAATTTCTAGCAATTTCAATTTGTAAAACAAAACATTTGATGGATGGCAGTAATGTTTTCTTGTAATAATTCTTATGGCTCTCTTCTGTAAAACAAAAATAGGCTTTAGTTAAGTCAAAGTCAAAGTCAACTTTATTGTCAAAACTGCAATATGTACAGGACATACACAGGACCGAAATTGCGTTTCTCTCAGTCCCTCGGTGCAACAGTAACCATCTAAACACTAAACACTAAAACATTTAATAAACATAAGCATAAAATAGTAAAAGTGTAACACTGTCCTGAGTTTTTTCATAATAGTATAAAAGTATGAAAATTTACACCAACACTGAAACACCAAACACCCAATGAACATAAGCATAAAATGAAATAATAAAAGTGTAATACTGTCCTGAGTTTTTGCATAGTAGTATAAAAAGTATAAAAAGTATATCTATAAAATAAACTGAAGGTTCTAGCATTGACATTTGCAAAGAGTGGCACAGCAGCATATAAGTTAATGTACACAGTATATGTATGAGGTAGTTGATGTTGGTATAGAGGCAAAGTGGCATATGCAGTAAGGCACATTTGGCATCCTTAGATAAGGCTAGTCAGAGAATGCTGTATATGTATCTGCAGTAGTGTAGATAAAAGTAGTGTAAATGTAAACAGTAGTAATAAATGTAAAGCAGTAGTAATAAATGTAAACCGTATTAATAAATGTAAACAGTGAATGTAAACAGTAGTATGACTATAGGCAGTAATGTAATACAAACATTAGTGCAAATATGAGAAGTAGTGCAAACTGAATGAGTACATGACCGAGAGTTTAGTGAATAACCCGTTTGATGACACAGACTTACGCGACTCTGCAATATCGCGTGGACATCTGGGGCAGTTCCCTTGGATTGGCAGACTGGGGTGGTGGTTCCCCTATTTAAAAAGGGGGACCGTAGGGTGTGTTCCAACTATAGGGGGATCACACTCTTAAGCCTCCCTGGTAAGGTCTATTCAGGGGTTCTGGAGAGGAGGGTCCGTCGGATAGTCGAACCTCGGATTCAGGAGGAGCAGTGTGGTTTTCGTCCTGGTCGTGGAACACTGGACCAGCTCTACACCCTCAGCAGGGTCCTGGAGGGTGCGTGGGAGTTTGCCCAACCAGTTTACATGTGTTTTGTGGACTTGGAGAAGGCATTCGACCGCGTCCCTCGGGGGGTTCTGTGGGGGGTACTCCGGGAGTATGGGGTACCAGGCCCTTTGATAAGGGCTGTTAGGTCCCTGTACGACCGGTGTCAGAGCTTGGTCCGCATTGCCGGCAGTAAGTCAGGCTCGTTTCCGGTGAGAGTTGGACTCCGCCAAGGTTGCCCTTTGTCACCGATTCTGTTCATAACTTTTATGGACAGAATTTCTAGGCGCAGCCAAGGTGTTGAGAGGATCCGTTTTGGTGACCTTAGAATCGCTTCTCTGTTTTTTGCAGATGATGTGGTCCTATTGGCTTCATCAGCTCGTGATCTACAGCTTTCGCTGGAGCGGTTTGCAGCTGAATGCGATGCGGCCGGGATGAGGATCAGTTCCTCCAAATCCGAGGCCATGGTCTTGAGCCGGAAAAGGGTAGCATGCCCTCTCCGGGTCGGGGAGGAGGTCCTGCCCCAAGTGGAGGAGTTTAAGTATCTCGGGATCTTGTTCACGAATGAGGGAAAACTGGGGCGTGAGATCGATAGGCGGATAGGTGCAGCGTCCGCAGTGAAGCGGGCGCTGTACCGGTCTGTCGTGGTGAAGAGAGAGCTGAGTCAAAAGGCAAAGCTCTCAATTTACCGATCGATCTACGTTCCCACCCTCATCTATGGTCATGAGCTTTGGGTTATGACCGAAAGAACAAGATCTCGGATACAAGCGGCTGAAATGAGTTTTCTCCGCAGGGTGGCTGGACTCTCCCTTAGAGATAGGGTGAGAAGCTCAGTCATCCGGGAGGGACTCGGAGTAGAGCCGCTGCTTCTCCACATCGAGAGGAGCCAGTTGAGGTGGCTCGGGCATCTGGTTAGGATGCCTCCTGGACGCCTCCCTGGTGAGGTGTTCCGGGCACGTCCCACCGGGAGGAGACCCAGAGGAAGACCCAGGACGCGCTGGAGGGACTATGTTTCTCGGCTGGCCTGGGAACGCCTTGGGATTCCCCCGGAGGAGCTGCTCCAAGTGGCTGGGGAGAGGGAAGTCTGGGCCTCCCTACTTAGGCTGCTACCCCCGCGACCCGACCCCGGATAAGCGGAAGAAGATGGATGGATGGATGGATGGATGACACAGAGTCCAGTGTTAAAAACTTTGTGTTGTGTGGTAATGTGTGAGAAAGTTTTTTGTGTTAAGGCAGTTCAAATGGGAGGGGAGGCAGAGCAGGCAGAGTGTTTAGCATTCTGACTGCCTGATGAACAGAGCTGTCTCTCAGTCTGCTGGTTCGAGCCTGGAGACTCCTCAGTCTCCTCCCTGATGGCAGCAGTCTAAAGCGGCTGTGTAGTGGGTGTGTGGGATCACCTGCCATGCAGTGGGCTTTCCGAGTGAGGCGTTTGCTGTGTAAGTCCTGCAGTGAGGGCAAGGAGGTGCCGACGATCTTCTCAGCTGCTCTCACGATGCGCTGGAGGCTCTTGCGGCATGATGCAGTGCATGCACCAAACCACACCGTGATGCAGCTGGTCAGGACACTTTCTATGGCACCCCTGTAGAAGGTGCACATGATGGGGGTTGAAGCTCCAGCCCTTTTCAGCTTGCGGAGAAAGTAGAGGCGCTGGTGAGCCTTCTTGGCCAGTGCTGCAGTGTTCCTGCTCCAGGACAGGTCCTTTGAGACGTGCACTCCCAGGAACTTGGTGCTGTCCACTCTCTCCACTGCGGTGCTGTTGATGGTCAGAGGGGCATGTTGTGCATCCCTCTTCCTGAAGTCCACAACAATCTCCTTTGTCTTCTCCACGTTGAGAGTGAGATTGTTGTGTCCGCACCACAAGGCCAAGCGGCTCACCTCGTTCCTGTAGTCCGTCTCATCGTTGTTGCTGATGAGACCTACCACTGTTGTGTCGTCCGCAAACTTGATGAAGTGGTTGGAGCTGTACNTTACAGTTTTGCACGCTGTACCCCAAATATCTATACAGTAAATTAAGTGCGGGAGTACAACCGTATTTTATATATATATATACTGTATATGTATATGTAAAAAAGTCAACCAAGTGAGATTCGAACCCAAGACTTTGGAGTGGCAACGCGAGACGTTCCACTGGACCACCGAGGCTTGTTGTTTCACAGCAGAGTTTTCTTTCTTTTAAAAGCTGCGCGCAGGCGCAATCCTCTTCCTTTTGTCAACTTTACATGTGCATGCTTTTTGTGTGCGCGCGCGTGTTCGTAAATATATATATATATATTGATGTATGTGTGTGTGTGTGTGTGTGCACAGCCTGAATGAATGAAAGTCAGCTCGCGCTGAAAGGAGGAAATGCTCTGATGGGTGCCGCTTTGTGTTATTTACGTTCTAAAATAAGCTGATTTTAGTTGTTAACAAAAATTTAACTCAGAAGCACTAATATATATATTCAGCTAACACATTTTATTTTTTTGGCGTTTCTGTAGTTTTATTTTAATGAAATTCAGCTTGCGCTAAAAGGCGCAAACAAAAAACGCCCACAAACTTTGAACCAATCACACGCTGCGAGCCGCATCCTCCGCATCGAGGAGTGCAGGGGAACTCGCAGCGGTCTTCTCGAACATCTTCAACATCTCACTGAGCCAGGCCATCGTCCCCACCTGTTTCAAAGCCACCACCATCATCCCTGTCCCAAAGAAGGCAACGCCCGCATGCCTCAATGACTATCGCCCAGTAGCACTCACCCCCATCCTGATGAAGTGCTTTGAACGGCTAGTCATGAAAAGCATCACATCTGTCCTCCCTGCCTCCCTGGATCCCTTCCAATTTGCATACCGACCTAATCGCTCAACCGACGATGCCATCTCCTCTGCCCTCCACACAGCTCTCACACATCTGGACACGAAGGACTCTTATGTTAGAATGCTGTTCATCGACTTCAGCTCGGCATTCAACACCATCATCCCCCAACAGCTCATCCATAAACTGGACAGTCTGGGGCTGAACACCTCAATGTGTAACTGGCTGCTAGACTTCCTGACCGGGAGACCACAGACAGTACGGATCGGGAGTAACACATCTAGCACCATCACATTGAACACAGGGGCCCCACAAGGATGTGTGCTGAGCCCCCTTCTATTCACCCTGCTAACACACGACTGCACACCATCGTACAGCTCCAACCACTTCATCAAGTTTGCGGACGACACAACAGTGGTAGGTCTCATCAGCAACAACGATGAGACGGACTACAGGAACGAGGTGAGCCGCTTGGCCTTGTGGTGCGGACACAACAATCTCACTCTCAACGTGGAGAAGACAAAGGAGATTGTTGTGGACTTCAGGAAGAGGGATGCACAACATGCCCCTCTGACCATCAACAGCACCGCAGTGGAGAGAGTAGACAGCACCAAGTTCCTGGGAGTGCACGTCTCAGAGGACCTGTCCTGGAGCAGGAACACTGCAGCACTGGCCAAGAAGGCTCACCAGCGTCTCTACTTTCTCCGCAAGCTGAAAAGGGCTGGAGCTTCAACCCCCATCATGTGCACCTTCTACAGAGGTGCCATAGAAAGTGTCCTGACCAGCTGCATCACTGTGTGGTTTGGTGCATGTACTGCATCCTGCCGCAAGAGCCTCCAGCGCATCGTGAGAGCAGCTGAGAAGATTGTCGGCACCTCCTTCCCCTCACTGCAGGACTTACACAGCAACCGCCTCACTCGGAAAGCCCTCTGCATGGCAGGTGATCCCACACACCCACTACACAGCTGCTTCAGCCTGTTGCCATCAGGGAGGAGACTGAGGAGTCTCCAGGCTCGAACCAGCAGACTGAGAGACAGCTCTGTTCATCAGGCAGTCAGGATGCTAAACACTCTGCCTGCTCTGCCTCCCCTCCCATTTGAACTGCCTTAACACAAAAAACTTTCTCACACATTACCACACAACACAAAGATTTTAACACTGGACTCTGTGTCATCAAACGGGTTATTCACTAAACTCTCGGTCATGTGCTCATTCAGTTTGCACTACTTCTCATATTTGCACTAATGTCTGTATTACATCACTGCCTATAGTCATACTACTGTTTACATTCACTGTTTACATACTACTGTTTACATTCAATGTTTACATTTATTAATACTGTTTACATTTATTACTACTGTTTACATTTATTACTACTGTTTACATTTACACTACTTTTATATCTACACCACTGCTGATACATATACAGTATTCTCTGACTAGCCTTATTTAAGGATGCCCAATGTGCCTTACTGCATATGCCACTTTTGCCTCTATACCAACATCAACTACTACCTCATACATATACTGTGTACATTAACTCATATGCTGCTTTGCCACTCTTTGCAAATGTCAATGCTAGAACCTTCAGTTTATTTTATAGATATACTTTTTATATTTTTTTATACTACTATGCAAAAACTCAGGACAGTATTACACTTTTATTATTTAATTTTATGCTTATGTTCATTAAATGTTTAGTGTTTTAGTTTTAGTTTTAGTGTTGGTGTAAATTTTCATACTTTTATACTACTATGCAAAAACTCAGGACAATGTTACACTTTTACTATTTTATGCTTATGTTTATTAAATGTTTCAGTGTTTTAGTGTTTAAATGGTTACTGTTGCACCGAGGGACTGAGAGAAACGCAATTTCAATCCTGTGTATGTCCTGTACATATTGCAGTTCTGACAATAAAGTTGACTTTGACTTTGACTTCTGACAGGGGGCCATGTAGTCGACGGCTGTCACCGGGGGATCGCAGCGGGAGTGCAGCCAGAAAGTTCCGCAACTTTTTTTCACTCAACGGGGGGTAAAAGACGTAAGACTAGGAGTCTTACGGAGTATAAACCAACCTTAACTTTACCGCAGTGACGAAGAAGAGCGGTCAGCTAGCAGAGAGAGAGCGGGCAGCTAGCAGAGAGAGAGCGGGCAGCTAGCAGAGAGAGAGCGGGCAGCTAGCAGAGAGAGAGCGGGCAGCTAGCAGAGAGAGAGCGGGCAGCTAGCGGGGAGTCCGTTCATGTGTTTCAGAGTTATGATCAATAATCCACTCCACGTCTTTTATCTGAATAACGTCAAATCTCAAGCGCGTTACAGCGAGAAGCTGCAGGCCCCCCCACCACCACACACACACACCGCTGAACACATAAACACTTTTTAAAAACTTAGAGTAAAATAAATATTTTGTCAATAAATAAATAAATAATGTAGAGATTTTAAACAAAAACCGTACAAGCATTAAAATAAAAATCATCTAAATTAGATATATTTATTTGAGGCTGACAGTTTAATTAAGAAGGTTGATTTTCCCTCTGAGGAACATGAATAAATAAAGTTAAAGGGTTAAAACCATCTACCGGTAATTCAAATAAAATAATAAAGTCTGTATAAAAAAAAAAGCTAAGTCTGGTCCTCTGGACATTCAAAAAACAAAACAAAACAAAGCAAAAAACAACAACTGTAGAAACGTTTCGTCTTTCGTCCGAAAGACTTCCTCAGTCTGAGCTGCTGTATTCAGCTCAGTCTTATAAATAGCACCCTCTCACAGTGGATCAACCAGTTGGCTGATGACAGCCGAAACCAGCTGCTCACATGATCAAGGAGGACCATCAGCCTAACGATGGATCTTTAACACCCTGATGGTTGTTTGCTATTCACAGAGGGCTGAGTGATACTAGCAATAACAGCATTGTAAGTGGGGGGCAGTTGAACCCGGAGGCCTCCACCTCTGTTTAATATTGTGTATGCTGTTCAGTGTCAGGAGGGCTGTGATCAGTCTTATATCGGGGAAACTAAACAGCCACTGGCCAAAAGGATGGCCCAGCACAGAAGATCAACATCATCAGGTCAGGACTCTGCAGTCTACACTCATCTCCAGGCCAGCGGTCACTCTTTCAGGGATGAAGATGTTCACATCCTTGATAGAGAGGAACAATGGTTTGAGAGAGGAGTAAAGGAGGCCATCTTTGTGAAAAGAAACCGTCCATCATTAAACAGAGGTGGAGGCCTCCGGGTTCAACTGTCCCCCACTTACAATGCTGTTATTGCTAGTATCACTCAGCCCTCTGTGAATAGCAAACAACCATCAGGGTGTTAACGATCCATCGTCAGGCTGATGGTCCTCCTTGATCATGTGAGCAGCTGGTTTCGGCTGTCATCAGCCAACTGGTTGATCCACTGTGAGAGGGTGCTATTTATAAGACTGAGCTGAATACAGCAGCTCAGACTGAGGAAGTCTTTCGGACGAAAGACGAAACGTTTCTACAGTTTTTTTTTTTTGCTTTGTTTTGTTTTGTTTTTTGAATGTCCAGAGGACCAGACTTACCTTTTTTAGATTTTTCTACCTGGATTATTGAGCATGCATCAGGGAGTAAAGCCTGTAGCTAAATAAAACAGGTTTTTGAGCTGCATGCATTCAGCTGGGAGCTGCAAGATAAAGAATAAAGATCAATTCATTATGAAATAATTCTTTACTGGATTACAGCATTATTATTATTATTATTTTTTTTTTTGCTGCAGGGCAGTTCTCTGGGGCACATATTTTACATGAAGTTCAGATACATTGAAACCTCATGTAAGTCATTGTTACTTGAAGCTGAATTGTTTAAAAACAGTTATTTGCACTTTTCAGAGAGCATTGTTAATAAACGTTGGCAAAATGTTAGGATTTTATCAACAACACAAAAAAGTTTCAGGCTCAGGATTTTTTTTTTCACTTTAAGCCCTGCTCATAGATCTGTGCACAGCTGCCGAGGTCGGCCAGAGGCGAGAGTCCTGAAATGATGACAGAATGTTTATTCAGCTGTGCTCCTCTGAAAAGTCCGTGGAATTCCTCAGGAGCAGGTTTGGGAGGGTGAGAGCATCAATTTACAAAACTTCTCAGGCGTGTTGAGATAAGATGCCATACATGGCCCCGGTCATCCTCTCCTTACTACAGTGCAGTCGTCCTGTCCCATGTGCAGAAAAACGCCCCCAAAGCATGATGCTTCCACCCCCGTGCTTCACAGTAGGGATGGTGTTTTTGGGATGGTACTCATCATTCTTCGTCCTCCAAACACGGCGAGTGGAATTAAGACCAAAAAGTTCTATTTTGGTCTCATCTGACCACAGAACTTTCTCCCATGACTCCTCTGGATCATCCAAATGTCATGGGCAAACTTCAGACGGGCCTGGACGTGTGCTGATTTAAGCAGGGGAACCTTCCGTGCCATGCATGATTTTAAACTACGACGTCTTAGTGCATTACACATAGTAACCTTGGAAACAGTGATGCCAGCTCTCTTCAGGTCATTGACCAGCTCCTCCCATGTAGTTCTGGGCTGATTCCTCACCTTTCTTAGGATCATTGATACACCACGAGGTGAGATCTTGCATAGAGCCCCAGTCCGAGGAGAATGACAGTCATGTTTAGATTCTTCCATTTTCTAATAATTGCTCCAACAGTTGAACTTTTTTCACCAAGCTGCTTGGCAATTGCCCCGTAGCCCTTTCCCGCCTCATGGAGGTCTACAATTTTGTCTCTGGTGTCTTTGGACAGCTCTTTGGTCTTAGCTATGTTAGTAGTTGGAGTCTGGACAGGTGTCTTTATGCAGCTAACGGCCTCAAACAGGTGCTTCTACTTTAGAATGTGGAGTGGAGGTGGACTAACAGGCCTTTGAGGGCCAGAAGTGTTGCTGCTTGGCAGCTGTTCAATTACTTATTTGCAGAAGTAACACAAATAAATTGTAAAAAAAAAATCGTACATTGTGATTTCTGGATTTTTTATTTATTTTTTTAGATTATGCCTCTCACAGTAGACATAATAATAATAATAATAATAATGTCACATTTTTGTCATCTGTGTATGTTTCCATACAAGACGAAATTTGACTCTGCATTTAACCCAATCACCACCAGGTGGGGCAGTGGGCAGCTATAGAAAGCGCGCCGGGGAGCAATTGGGATGAGATGTGCTGCTCAAACACACCACAAGTTATGCCATGATGCACCTAAGATGAAAATTTCAGACCCCTCCATGATTTCTAAGTGGGAGAACTTGCAAAGTCGCAGAGTGTTCAAATACTTATTTTCCTCACTGTAATTACAGCATCAGGAGGAATAAAAGCATAAAAACATGAAACAATGAGAAATATTGAAATACTAAATCAGATCACCCTGTGTTAAATGCCAATGAGTACAGGCGTGTTTTGTGGAGAGATTTAAAAGCAGGGTCAAAGTGGCCTGTTGAATGTTGATGGGCAGATTGTTCCAGAGTTTAGGGCCACAAAACACCCGATCTCCTCTGAGCTTGAGGCTGTTAGCTGCATAAAGACACCTGTCAAGACTCATACTACTAACATAGCTAAGACCAAAGAGCTGTCCAAAGACATCAGAGACAAAATTGTAGACCTCCATGAGGCGGGAAAGGGCTACGGGGCAATTGCCAAGCAGCTTGGTGAAAAAATGCAATTTCAATCCTGTGTATGTCCTGTACATATTGCAGTTCTGACAATAAAGTTGACTTTGACTTTGAGCTTCAGTTTGGTTTTTGATACCACCAAAAGCAGCTGGTCTGATGATCTCAAAGCCCGAGAAGGAGCATAAAGATGAAGAAGGTCGGAGAGATATGAGGGTGCAAGGTCATTAATGCACTTAAATGTCAGCAGAAGCATTTTAAAATCAATCCTGACATGCACAGGGAGCCAGTGAAGGGAGGACAGAACTGGTGAAATGTGCTCAAACCTGCAAGTTCCTGTTAGTAGCCGAGCTGCAGCATTTTGGAGTCATTCATGCAGTTGTGATCAGTTTACTCAGCAATTAAACACAAAATAGTTCAAAATCTGAAGGCAAACCTTTTATACATTTTAATAAATGTTTGACTTTATCAATCAACATTTTTGGATGCACTTCCATTAAAAAATAAATTAAATGATTCTTCAAACCAATGATTGCTTGTTATAAACTGCTGCATACAGAAGTAGTTTATTGGTGTTGTTTACAAAATGGTTAAAACAGGTCAGGAGAAATAGAAAATTTAGCTTTTGCCGACTTGTTTACTTTTTAACATTCTTGCATTGAGTGAGACATTTTTTGAGAATTCTTAGGAATGACCAAAACTCTTGCGCCGACTGTTTATGCATCTGAGCAGTGATTGGTCAAACCTGCAGCAGTAATTTTTCTGCTCAGATGCAAAATATGCAGTTTCTAAAGTCACTGGAAGATGAAGACAATCAGCACAGAAAAAAAATCATCTGTGAAGCATGAGGACATATTAAATTAGTATTTAATTGATGTTAAAATTGTAGTCTTGAACTGAATTACTGATCTTTTAAACATTTTTGATGAGGACAGTTCCCTTATCAGTCAGTCACTCGGTGCAACACTATTGCTATGGGAAATTGCGCCCCCGCGCGATTACCTGAAGGAATACATTCACGCCTTTACGGCAGGGGGCGTCAGCGTCACCCCAGAGACCCCGCCCTCTGGGTACTTAAGACGCGGACGCCCATCCTACTTTCTCTTTTTGCCCTTCACCTCGCTAAAACCTGAACTTCGTGGGACTTCTCTGTTGTCACATCGCTCGACCAGAGGTGAGCTTGCTCCCTACGCTGAGCGTACAGAGAAATTTCCTGCGTATTGCTGGGCTGTCGAGAGCTAGTCCAGCGTTTTTTCTCCTAACCTCGAAGCTTCTCTCTTCGCAGCTGCTTCGCTCGACGGCGCTAACTATGCCACACCGCTACCCTGCTAATGAGTAGCAGGCTAGCCAGCGAAAGCGACACGACGAGGGAGACGTTTCCGGACAACGTTAGCACTGCTAACGAGCTCGACTCTTCTCAGCCATGGCTCCTAAGAAGGTAAAGCGAAAACCCAAAATTCTAAGAAGACCAGCAGGCCAACGAGCCCCAGCTCCCGTGCCTTTTCTTTTCTGCTGTTCCGCCGCTCGGTTGGCGGACGCTAACCGCACAACACGCTACCTGCTAAGCTAACGAGGCTAGCAGCCGCGAGCAGCTCAGCGAAAGACACTTCTTCGGACGAAGAACTCCAGCAGGCCAGCGAGCTCCGGCTCCCGAACCTGCTTCAGCGGATCTGGCTACTCCCTTTCAGCAACGGACACCCACAAGGCCTGTCCGGTTGGCTCAGGGATGCCACACGCGAAGACACCCGACGCTTTTCTCGCGGATGACCCCGGAGAAAGGCGAGTGGAAATCGAGTAACCCCGCTGCTAACTGGCTAGCTCCCACGGTTAGCCCGGCTAACCGGGAGCACCCATGACAACACGGGGCTGACGATCAGCGTTGCTAACACGATTAGCGCGGCTACGAGCGGACAACGAAGGACTCCATTGTGAGGTATGTGAAGATGCTTGGTCTAGCTTGCTAGCTAACCTTCTCGTGTTTTGCCTGTTTCGCTATCCTATGTAGCCGAATCGACGATAGAGTTCATAACTAGGTTTATTTACCGATGCTACGCTGCTCGATGGCCCGTTTAGCACCGCTAGCGGGCTCACGATTACCTCCACGTTTAGCCCCTGCTAACAAGGAGGCTCTCTGACCAGCACAGCCTAGGAGGAGGAATTTCAGCTCACCTGTTCAGCTACGCTAACTGGTAGTTTTCCTATGCCAACAACGAGAACATCGTGACGCTGAGAGCTTATCCACCTATGAGGCTATGGATGACTCTCGGACGTTAACCATGTCAGGGCCCGAGGGACCCTGGTGGGGTGGACAAGGACGAGCGGCCTCGTGCTGCAGGCCCACCAGGCAGAAAAGCTGTAGGAGCTGCAGGGGGCCACCAACAAAAGGAAAAGAAAAGCCACATCTCTGTGCAGAAGTCACGGGTCACCCCAGTACTTCTCCTGCGGTGCAGAGAGGAAGCAGAGGCCTGCATGACCCTGAGATGCCCCTGCACCATTACAGTTGCTTTCACTCACAGAGGGAGAGAAAATGCCAAACTTTTACCACTAGTACCTGTGTTAGAGGAGCACAGACTAGCTGGTTCAGAACGTTTAAACACACAAGAACACTCAGACGCTTGTGTACTAAAGAGAAATTACCGTCCACACACGACAATAAAGTCTCAGACTACTGAGCACTTCCTGGTCCCAAAATGGGAACAGGGTTTGAGGCCCATCTTGGACCTCCGGGATCTGAACAGAGGAAGAAAGACGTGCAAACCTAGGATGTTGACACTCAGACGAGCCATCTGCTCGGTTCAATCGAGAGATTACTTCTGCACGGTGGATTGGAAAGACGCTTTCCTCCACGTGAACATCCTGCCCTGCCACAGAAAATATCTCCGCTCTGCCTTCAGGGGCTCCGCGTCCGAGTTTTTTGGCAGTACCTTTTGACCTGAAAACCACATCCCGGGCATTCACGAAATGCCTGGACATGGCCCTGACCCCGCTGAGGGATTAAAGGGTCAGAGTTCTGAATTATTTAGATGATCTGCCCATTCCTGGACACAGCAGACATCCCAGATTACCGTATTTCTGGAAGTACAGCTCAACTCCACACTGTACAGGGCAAGGCTCTCAGAGGCATGGGTTTCAGCCCTCTGCTTAGCACGTTCCAGCTAGGCCAGAGAGAGCCTCTCAGGCTTTGCCAAAGTCTCTCGGACCTGTTGGCAGCAGCTATTGTCTGTGGGGCCCGGGTCCTACTAATGGTGTAGTTACACCGAATAGCTTTTCAACCTCCAAAAAGCTCGTCACACACGCAAGTGGACGCACTTGTGAATGCAGCGTGTGCAGACCTGAACGCCAGAACGCGAAACAGCTGCTGGGTGTGTGGGAGGAGCTTACCGGTATACAGAGTCCTGCGCACTCCGCCAGGCGAGGAGCTTTTTATTTCCGTCTCTGTAGCAGACTTGACTGGTCGTGAAGGACTTGTCGCGAACACACAGCTACAATGAGTTTCTCTTCCATAGTACACGACCTCGCGGGTCTTTTCTGTGTCCAACAAACAATACGTCACATAGTGCGCGCGCACCCTCGTTTCCGCGTCACATAGGGACTCTCCCCGTCTCTTCTCCTCCTCTCTTCTCCCCCTCTCTTCTCCACCCGACTCTCCCTGATTGGTTGACACACCAACCAATCAGGTAGAGTTGAGCGGCGTTTGAAAGTTTGAACCGCAAAATCTTCAGCATGTTGAATGCGCGGTTTGGAGGCTGAAGCCGGTTCACGTGCACGGAAAAACGCTTCCCAGCACGCTCAACACGCACGCGACCTGACGCCAGACGCCAAGACGTGGCTGGAAGCGCGTCCACCATTGACTTTACATGTAAACTGGACGCTCCTGCTGCCAAAACGCTGCTCTGTGTGACTACACCATAAGAATACGCCTTTTGTAGATATGGATCAACAAACAAATGTTTCCTGCAGAAAAGCAATCTGAAACCATCCCAGACTACCGTGTTTTTGGGAGTACGGCTCAACACCATGTCGTTCAGAGCACGACTTTCGGAGGAGCATATTTCTTCGATACGTCTGTCTGGCACGTTTTTAACTGGGCCAGAGAGGGTCCCTCAAGCTCTGTCAACGCATTTTTGGGCCTGCTGGCAGCAGCCATTCCCTGCGTGCCACAGGCACTATTAAAAATGCGTGCTCTGCAAATATGGCTAAACAAACAAACATGTCCTGCCCCCCCTCAGGCGTGCAGGGAGGATTCTGATCAGCTCAGAGTGTCTGACCGCCTTAAAGGGAGGATGGGAAGCAGTCTGCAGAAACCAGAACACCTAAGGCCTCTGGAAACAACGGGAAGCAAGATTACACATCAACTTCCTGGAATTGAAGGCTGTTTACCAGTCAATGAAACACTTTTTCAAAGAAAAAGGGGGCTGATTGCAGGACAGCATGTCCTGGTAAAGTCAGACAATAGGACGAGTGTCCTACATCAGTAGGGAGGGAGGGACAAGGTCCCGACCCCTCCTCGGTCTGACACACAAGCTACTCAAGTGGTGCGGCCCCAGAATACTGTCCCTGAAGGCGACATACATCCCGGGTGAGATAAACCACGGGCAGACACCCTCTCAAGAGGACCGCTGTTAGCTTCAGAGTGGAGGCAGAACCCAAGGGTAGTGGACCAGATCTGGTCACGATACGGGCAGGCATTCGTCGATCTGTTCGAATGCAAAACCAGCACGCACTGCGCTCTGTGCTTTTCTCTGAAGGAAACAGACGCGCCACTGGGAGCAGATGCCTTGGCCCACAGCTGGCCAGCAGGGGCGCTATATTATGCGTTTCCCCCCGTCCCTCTGATTCAGATGACATTGGAACGTGTATGCAAGGGAGCTCTTTCCCTGATATCAATAGCCCCCAGATGGCCACAGAAACCGTGGTTCCCAGAGATAATCTCACTGTTGTCAGGAACAATGTGGCAGCTGCCCCCCCACAGGGACCTGTTGACTCAGGCACACGGGCAGCTCTTTCACCCACGTCCAGAACTGTGGCAGCTCTCAGCCTGGCCGCTGAGAGGAACAGGCTGATGGCCTCTGGCTTTCCCAGCAACGTCATAAACACGATACAAGGAGCCAGAGAACAGTCAACTCAGACTCTCTACGCTCGTAAATGGCGTGTTTTTGAGGCTTGGTGTCTGGAGAGGAATATTATTTTATATTCCTGTGACTTGGTCCAACTCCTCACATTTTTACAGGACCTGCTGGAGGAAGCCGCTCATTTTCCACCATTAAGGTGTTTTTGTCAGCCATCTTGGCATGCCACGAAGGCTGGAGGGGTAAAACACCCGGTGCTCACCCTCTCATGATACGTTTCATGAAGGGCGTACTGAGGAAAAGACCCCCAGCAGGACTTTGGCCCCTGATTGGGACCTACAGTTAGTCCTGGATGCTCTTTGTGAGCCTCCATTTGAGCCTATTAGCAGCATTAAGATAGATTTGTAATCTTATAAAACTGCCTTGCTCTTAGCTCTTTGCTCAGCTAAACGTGTAGGTGACCTACACATTTTCTCTGTACATCCAATGTGTACTAGGTTTTCCCCTGACGGGTCAAAGGTCACCCTGCGTCCAAACCCCGCATACGTGCCAAAGGTTCCAACTCTAAATCCCAGAAGTCTGGATTTTGGTCTCTCAACGTTTCCTGCCTACCCTGTCCTCTTTGAAGGACAGAGGAGGTGGAATGCACTCTGCCCTGTCAGGGCCCTAAGTGCTTACATTGAAGGTACTATCAGTTGGAGAAAATCAAACCAGCTGTTCATATGTTTTGCCAATCCAGCTGCTGGCAAAGCCCTTTCAAAGCAGCGCCTCTCACACTGGGTGACCGAGGCCTTAGAGAGGGCATACAGCAACAAAGGTCAACAGGTGCCCTCTGGGGTACACGCCCATTCCACTCGAGGCTAGCGGCCTCGTGGTCCCTTTTTTTAAGGGCGTACCAGTTGCAAACATCTGTGCTTTTGCAAACTGGGGTTCAACGAACACGTTTGCAAAGCATTATAGTTTGGATGTCACTGCATGTGACGTCACTCAGGCTGTACTCTCTAACTCAGAGTAGAGAACAGCCAAAACGCCTGATGTATAAGGCTGAAGTTCTCACAAGCATGCATTTTACTGAGCATTTCAAGGGCGTGAATGAATTACGTTCCCATAGCAATAGTGTTGCACCGAGTGACAGTGTGGCTGCCCCCCGCCTGTGGAACTCTCTTCCTGACTGTCTGAGAGCCCCACAGTCTGTGGTTGACTTTAAGAGCGGCTTGAAGACCTTTCTTTTCAACCGAGCATACTCTACCTCCTCATGATTCTACTTTTGATCTTAGTTGATACTGTTATTGATTTTACTTGTTTTATTACTTGTTTTATTGACATTTAATTCTGTTGCACTTTGTAGCACTTTGAGATTTTCATTAATGAAAAGTGCATTATAAATTGAATTCATTATTATTATTATTATTGACTGACTGATAAGGGAACTGAAAGTTATGCACCATAACTCATGTTCCCTGAAGGAGGGAACGAGGTGCAACACAGTTGGCCCTTTTCAATGTTGAAGCTCGGTGAAGTGCACTTGGAGAAAGTAGGATGGGCGTCCGCGTCTTAAGTACCCAGAGGGCGGGGTCTCTGGGGTGACGCTGACGCCCCCTGCCGTAAAGGCATGAATGTATTCCTTCAGGTAATCGCGCGGGGGCGCAATTCCCATAGCAATAGTGTTGCACCTCGTTCCCTCCTTCAGGGAACATGAGTTATGGTGCATAACTTTCAGTTTTACATTTTACTGAATATGTTGGCTAAGCTTTGAGCACATCATAAAATATTCACCTTTCTATCCTCACTTGTTGCATGTCTGTTTCCCCCCGTCAATTCAACACGTTCCCAGAGACGAACTCCCTGATGCTGCAGATGAGGCACACGGCACACGAGCTCCGAATCACTCTGGATCATGTTCTTCATGGAGGTCCGGTAGCTGTTGGGTCACAAAACCCGGAGGAAGTTGTGACTTTCCTGCCAGAGCCTGAAGTGCAGATGAGAACAATTGATAATATGCAAGAGGTGAGCGCTCCAATCACCTGTAAACTGACATTTATTTCACACCATTACAGTTAAAGGCAGATAGTTCATTTATATATCCTCATCAAAAGTACTACATTTTTTGTCCACTAAGTTGCATGTTTTTGCACAATTTGTATGCCCTTCGACTTATACAGTACGCCGAAGCGACTTATTTATTGATTTTTCCCCCCATATTTAAAAACCAATTTTTGGCTGAGATATGACCGTTTTCATTCATTCTGACTGAAAATATTGAACACTACCATTTTCAGCTGCTAGATGGCACTCGAGTAGTAAGGCAAGCCGTTGTCATGTAATAGGTAAAGGTGGCTATTAATGATGCAATCGGCTTGCCATAGCCTCCCACCTTCGTCCAGCTTGCCTGGAGCAACCATCAAATCGGTTTCATTTCGCTGCACCGCCCCGGAGAAATGTAGCTGATTTGACCATTGAAGTGCATTTATTAAGGAGAAGTTCAACTGAGACACAACTTTACTATAATGTCCAGCAAACAAATAATTGTTTTTAGGTGGTTATCTTGTTAAATTCTGATGAAATGCACAGCGAGTTCTTCCATGCGCATGCTTACTGCCACGTATCGGCTTTTGAAATGTAGCTGATTTGACCGTCAAAATGCATTTATTAAGCAAAAGATAGACTGAGGCACACATTTACTATAATTTCAAGTAAACAAATAATTGTTTTAAAGCATTAATTTAGTTAAATTCTTGTTAAAGTCCTCTCGTGCATGCTCCTGCAGCCGCCACTTGGCAGCCAATTGATTTTTGGCCCAACACCGGCCCACATTTCCGGGTTGTCAGAGGTGATGCGTAACAAATGCGACTTAGACGGCGAAGCAACATATTTATGGATTTTCCACTTTTTTAGACATATTTGGACTGATGCGACTTATAGGCGGTGTGATGTTTATGGGATAAAATACGGTAGATGGTATAAATCTTGTCTGTGTATTTGTAATCGCATTTCTCAGAAAAGTGGACTGATTTTTATGAAACTCACAAAAAAAAATACAATTTGGTTGATGTCTACAACTGATTTACTTTTGCAGTTAACACAATTCAAGATGGCTCCTAAATCAATGATGATGACCTTGAAGATGACCTTAATCAGACTTCGTAAACACAAACATGGCTATACGTGCTTTAATTTTACAGATACTGAGCTAGAATTTGGTGTGGTAGTACCTGACTACCCATTATGAGATCTTTGCTTGAAACAGATGTAGTGGAACAGACCGTCATCTCTGACCATTGGGAATATGGTACAGTCAGTAAACTGACCACTACCTAAAATCCTACACAGAGACATTAGCTGTTGGAGTCAATCTTGTATGTCTGTTAGCAAAATATCAAATGAACCACTGGATGCATCTTAATGAAACTCAGAAAATAATCATTGGATGAGATTAACCTTTGGAGTCAACTCAACTTAGGATGTCTGACGCAGCTAATTGAGCATGTCCAGCACAAAAATGTCCACAACCCAGTTACTTTTACAAATATTAAGCTGACATTTGGTGTGGTAGTAGCTGAGAGTCATTCACAACACATACCATATTTTCCGGCCTATAAGTCGCAGTTTAAAAAAAAACCTAATTTTCATGTCCTGCAACTTATACGGCAAAGCAACATATTTAGGGATTTTTTTCCCCATATTTTTAGACCAATTTTTGGCTGAGATATGACCGTTTCCATTCATTCTGACGAAAAAAATGAAGCAGTACCACTTTCGGCCTTTAGGGGTGCAGTACCACTTTCGGCCGCTAGGGGCGCAGTACCACTTTCGACCTTTAGGGTCCACTTACCGTTCACAGCTTATGTGTCCGACAGCAGACTCATCTGGTCGTACTTACTGTGTCGCAGCACGGCCTCCTGCTGTCTGGAGGTGTTCTGAACTACCGTTAGCTCAGTGTTTGACTGTTTGACTGTTAGCAAAATAGCTCAAGAACCACAGGACAGATTTTGATGAAACTTACAGAAAGTAATCACTGGGTGGACATTTACAACTGATTGGCTGTAGGAGATGTTTGAGCTAAAATTCGATTTATTTATAATTTATTTTCGCAACGCGCGCACGTTTGGAAGATGTCAAAGCGCAACAATTTATATCCAGCTGATTTGACCATGACGTTAATTTTTAAAGGAAAAGTTCAGCTCAGAAACATTTTTGCTATAATGTCAGCTAACTAACATATATATTTTTTTTTACAAGGTGTATATCTTGTTAAATTTTAAAGAAATGAAGCGTATCCGCTCGCTGCGCCTGCACGTTTCGCAGCACCAACGTAGCGAAACTATATTTTTTTAATTCAGCTGATTTGACCGGTACGTGCATTCAGAGCCATATAAAGTGAGAGTTGCGACACTTCCATAGAGATCCGTTGTAAGAATGGAATGCGGAAGTCACGTGGGTCATGGAGGGGGCGATTTGTTCCATGCTCTGTTTAACAGTCTGACTCTGCCTGCAGTAGCGCTCCGTTGCCGCCAGAGGGCGCAGCTCCACAAGGTTTCCATGGCCGTTGTTTGGAACGATTGACTGCCAGTTGGCGACTTCAAAGAGTGTCAGAACTCTCTATATATACGGCTCTGCGTGCATTTATTAAGGAAAAGTTCAGCTCAGACTCATCTTTGCTATAATTTTCAGCAAACAAATAATTGTTTTTAAGTGTTAATCTTGTTAAAGTCCTACCGTGCACGCTCCTGTGGCCATTTCACAGCCAATCCATTTTGGGCAAAACACCGGCCCACATTTCCGGGTTGTCACCGCAGACGCTTAACATACGCGACGCGTCAGCGGTGACGCATAATAGATGCGACGTATACGGCGGTGCAACACGTTTATGGATTTTTCCACTTTATTGGACATAATTGGACTGATGCGACATATAGGGCGGAAATACTCTGAGCACGACAACTCACTTAAGGCCATTTTTTTTAGGTTTGGCCAAATCAGCTGTGTCTCTGTCATTTCACATAAAATGATGCTAGTTTAAAACTCGGGCATGAAAGCCAGTGGGTGATATGCATTCTTTTAGAGAATACTAGGTCTACATTACTTTAGTGTCAGGATGCTTGTTGTTTTTCAGCTTGTGTTCAGTAGTTGGTAGTTTGTTTTGAAAATGCTTTTGGAGCTCACTTTTTTTGTTTGTTTGTAGGATGACTCTAACTTCCTTTATCTGGGTGAAAGTCTTCGCGTGCCCAAACATCTCTACGAGCGCATTGCAGAAATAGCCGACTACAAGAAGTACGTTTCAGCGCTGCTGATGATGCTGTTCGACAGAAACACGTTGGCCACACACTGCCTTCAGAGCCGCAAGACCTCACTAATAGGAGAGGACAACCACAAGCCTGCGCTCCCACCGGAGATTTTAAAAGGCTTCCTGGGTAAGATCGAAGACACAAATCCTTGCTGAGTATCCGTGAACCTCACAGTTAAAGCGAAATTGCGGTTCTTTCCCTCAGAACACGTTGCGGGGAAGTTTGGCGTCGACAGCAACCTAATAAAAACCGCAATCCGCACAAAGTTGAACAACGAGGACAAGCTGATGAAGAAGAGGCTGGGCTTGAACAGAGCTGCCGTCGACAGAACCGTCTGCCATGACGCTTCGCTTCTGCTGAAAACTGAACCCATGACAAATGACCCCGACTTCTAGCTGGTCCACTTTTACTCACGTGCTTCTCATTTCTGATAGCGTTACGTAACGAGATATCCGTAGAGTTAGCTATTTTCCAACACTTTGTAGATTTTGTTATTATTTTTTAAACTTTGATATCCGTCTGTCCCCTGGATGTTTGACTTGGTGGTTGATGAAAATGTTCGTTTTACAGTTCACCGGTGAACGGTTTTAGCTTAACAAGTCCATAACATTAACCTGTTGACAAACATTTAATCAGATGTACTTTTATGTGTACAAGTAGGACAATTAAAACTTAATGTTGGTGAGAAACTGTGCATTGGATAGTTTGTTAGAATAAAAGTGATTCTTCCGTTTTAAGTATCTTTATTTTTTACATCTTGGATTAAAATGTAGATGATATGAGAGAAAATTTGCATTTGTTGTGAAATTTCGG
This sequence comes from Garcialebias charrua, assembly GCA_038048925.1. NCBI lineage: Eukaryota > Metazoa > Chordata > Actinopteri > Cyprinodontiformes > Rivulidae > Garcialebias > Garcialebias charrua. The sequence goes on from JBBPBX010013498.1 coordinate 37,399, forward strand.
TGAAAGTCCCGTGTGCTCTTGTGCATCCAACAGATGTCAGTGCTGAGCTTCATCCTGCCTCCGTCCACTCAGCCCACATGAAGCTTGTGAAGTGAAAAACAGCACAAAAACTACTTTATTTAATCTCGTGGGGAAAAAAAAAAGATGTGTGTGTGTGTGTGTGTGTGTGAAAAGGCAAACGGCAGTGTCCTCGTTCACGCGTGAAGAGAATACAGGATGGATAAAGGATGCAGTCTCTGCCACAGACTGACATGTGTCGTGTTCATGTCCGTGGATGGCGGTGGTTTGATGCGCTCATCTTCCCGTGAACAGATCTGAACAGTCAGCAGCTGCTGACTCCTCCCTCTGGACTCAGAGGCTCATCACCTCTGGCAGCATCAGCACCGCCCCGAAGCTTCACTGAAGACTTTCCTGTTTCCATCAGCAGTTTCACCGCAGCAGGAGGCGTTTGCACCTCTGGGAACAATCTGAGACAAACCCCAACCATGTGTTTTTATCTTTTGGGGGATGTTCAGTTTTACAAGAACTTTTTGGAGGATCGAGGCCTGTTCATAATGTAAGAATTTATATTTTGCTGCACAGTTTTGTAAACCTCAGTTATGTTCATGTTAATGTAGAGGTAGCGATAAAAAGGCTTTCAGATCAGTTCTGTGGTGTTGACAAAAACTAAACGAGTCGAATGCAAATTATGAAAAATTACGGGATTTCCAAATGTTTTAGGGAGATGAATCAATTTAAAGCCGTTTACAATTAAAGCAATAAAAAAGTGAGGCGTGTTATAAATCTGAGTCACTCTTTTGAAGAAATAAAACACTTGTAGACACATTGAAGTGAGTCATATTTATTCAAATGACACTGAAATGATGAGTCGCTAAGAAAAAGTTTTTCACCTATAAATGCTCACCATTTTAAAGAAAAAAAAAAACGTTAACTTTTTACTCCACTAAAATTCATTACACAGCATTTATTACATGCATTGAACATTTTACCCCAAAATTAATGTAAAAAAGATTCAACCAGTTTCTCGCAGACCTTCAGCTTCTGATGTCCTGGGAATCCTGGAAGATGCAGCAACGTTGTGAGCTTTTCACATACTTCAGTAATTAAAATAAATAAATCCAAATAATAAAAAAGTTGTAGAGGGGGGCGAGTAAAAATTAAATTTTAGGACATTTTTCCCTTCTCACTGGATTCATCTTGTTTAAACTGGAACACCTACCTACCTAACTTTTTTTGCAAGTTTTGGTGGCCGTTCAGGGTCAACTATAATTAACATTTCATGTCATTTACATCTCATTCTGGCCACATAATTTATTGTCTAATCTGAAAAAGAAGAGAATCCGTGAATAATTGATGATAAGTTTGTCAGGATAAAACCTGCTCATCTTACATCTGGTGTACTGTAGTAAATTGACAGTACCTGTACCCCTACGCATATCACAATATGAATCTGTTATTTTATTTCTGTTGTTTTTATCTTATTTGAGCTTTAACCTAAAAATGATTGCTTTTAATGTTTTAACTTGCTTATAATAAAATAATTATTTTTGGACATAGCAAAGACAATGAGTTTCACTGAGACCTTGAGCTTCCTCTGATCAAGCTAAATCAGGTCTATTGAGCCTAAAAGACTTGCATTATGCATCAAAAGGTCTAATATGTTCCTTTTTTTAATGTAAAGAACACCAGGAGATCTGAACATGTGTAAAACGAGGACAACCTTACATAAGGATGCACATGTGTCAGTCCTCTTCCTGCTGGAAATGTCAGTCACTGCCCACTAGAGAAGATTACAGCTAAAGAGCATCAGTGGATCACTGGCAGGGGGTCCGCTCGTGTATTTAGGACACAAACACACCTATACCCGAGACTTGATTCTGATCATCAGCACAAGATGATCTGATGCAACGCACAAATATATCCAAAAGCCTGCACAGTCATGATGCACAGCTTCAGTGGTTTGGGCTCAGGGATGATCCTGGGATATTTCAATGAAGGGCAACACAAAGAACACACTGTACAGTCAGGGTGGTGATGGTTGTGCAGCTGGTCTGAAACAAGCCCACTCATTATCTTTCCTTTCCAAAGAGCAGAGACTGGATGAGAGTCGGTGCTCATGAATTATTCCAACTGATGTTTCCGCCTCATTAAAGAGAGTGTTTTTAATTGTCCCTCAAAATAATTCACACTTTTCTTTTACAAGTTTTCTTAATATTTAAGAAACAAGTCCCTCAGAGGTCGCCTACACATTGGTTGATGTGAGGAATCATCAGTGGGTAGTGATGATGGCCACACAGCTTAGAGTTGAGTTGATGAATGATCTCTTGTGTTGCTGTGTTTGAGTGCTGCACGCTCATGATGTCACAGTGATGTCATCGTGCTTATCTGAGCTCAGACCTGGAGTCTGACCATCAGTGAACGAAACGACGCGTTTCTCTTTTAACATGCTCTTTTAAACCAGATGTGTATTGTCAAGGGTTTTCAACAGAATCTTTGAAAGAGCCATTTATATTTTCACATTGAAGTGACAGTTCAAATCTCTTAAAGTGGGGTTCTGTGGAATGGTTGTGAACGATTAATATCTTACCTGTGCAATCTGAGGCACTTACAGTAATATCTTAATATTTCAACTTTGTAATGAAAAACTGACAGAGGTGTAAATGATATAAAATTGCAATTGCACTGGAGAAGTTTTGAGATTGGAGTTGTTTTAAGCCAACAGTATTCTATCTTGGTCTACACTAGGAGTCACTAACTCAGTTTTTTCACTATACTGTAATGCTCATTTTGAGAGCTATTTGTATCAGGTAAAATATTGATTATACACAATATTTTCACATTAATTACTCTTTGAACAAAGGGTCACAAAAAGCATCTGTTCTTACTGAAGACCTGATGTAGACTTACTGCACAGCTGCTGTTTCTCACGATCTTATAAAACCTTTCAGAGACGTTCAACTTGCTCTTTTATTTCGTTTTCACCAACTGAAGCAGCAGCAGACTCAGCGTCTCTAAGACTAATCATTTGTTGACATCAAAAACATTCAGTCAAAATTTCATTCTGTCAGGTAAACACTGTAAAGAAGCAAAAAGCCCAATTTGACACAATTGATTGATTGGTCCAGTGTTGAGACGGAACAAATATCCCTTTAAAAGGATGATAAACCTCCTTGGGGCTGATAGTGTAAATTTTCTAAAACATCTTTTTCTTTTAGCCTCATCAACTTGAAGAATAGTATTGTATTTGAAAAATATGTTCATAATTAGTTTTCACTGAATCTAAATGATCCATCCATTATCTTTTACCCACTTCTTCCATTGTTGGGTCACGGGGGTCGCCGGTGCCCATGTCCAGCAATCACTGTGCGAGGGTTGGGGTACACCCTGGACGGGTCGCAAGTCCATCACAGGGACAGATAGAGACAAACGAGACAAACAACCATTCACTCTCTCACTCACACCTAGGGACAATTTAGAGTTACCAATCAGCCTAACACGTTCTTGGTGTAAGAATTATGAGGAGGTCAATATTAATACTGACCTCTTTACCTTAATTAATTTACTTATTCAGATTGAATAGTAAATTCACGGATTCTGTTCTTTTTCAGTTTACCCAATATTTCTGTGATCTTTATGATGGATAAATAAACAGAGCCATTAAGTGACAATGGACATTGACTTAGTTTGATATGTCAAAGAGACACTATCATTTATTTAAAATGAATCAACTAAATTAACACCATTACACTTGATTGACATGATTTCACTTTCTTTCAATTTAAAACGTCAGCACACTTAAATTCAACACAACAGACTTCAATATTGGATGTTAACATATTTAGTCTGTGGGCTCTTCAGCTTAATTATAGTTTCCAGCTTAGATAGAGAGGGGAAAGAGTAGGAGGAAAGATTTAAGAAGAAATTATCGTGAGCATGATACCAGAGTGACACTTCTCCTCCGACTTCTGCTAAAATCCAGGTACGTTTTGTAAACAGCTCTTTACCTTTTGACGACGGCCCGGTAAGAGGGAAGACCTTGTAGCTTTTCAGATGCACGGGTCCTTGTGGGAACCAGTACAATACCTTCAAGCAGGGTTCTGGTTTACGTTTTCCAACGTCTCCTGGTTTTCGCTTGGTCATCAGAGAATATGTCAGCTTCAGGCCTCTGACTTCAAGATAAACTTATTCCAGGAAGGAATAAACAAAGTTCTTGAGCTTACGCTTGTTCGAAGTGGACCCATAACAACATGTTATCAGTCCCAGCTGGATGACGAGTCCTTAGCGCGTGACTTGTGGTCATTCAGCTCTTTGGAAGGTTCACATCATCTTTCGAAGCTCCCAGAAACTCTGAAGCGTTCTCGCACAGTTAGAACTTAAAAAGCAGGAACAAAGAGAGGAGTGAACTTGCCTTATCAGGCCCAAGGTTACAGCCAGAGCAGAGAGAGATTTGTTTAGGGAAAGGCACAGCAAGCTGGAGCCCTTTCATGAAAAACAACGGATTACTGTCCTCTGAGTTTCACAAA
>JBBPBX010013499.1:7396-25417 GCA_038048925.1 Garcialebias charrua
AGTTTGTTTGACCTCAACAGGTAAACAGTTTTGGATGTTCACCTCGTGATTACTTTATAAAAATGTAAGATAATCCATCCAGTGGTTCATGGGATTCATGGCTGACAGACAGAAAGAGTTGACTTAAAAAAATTAATGATCAGAGTATAAGCTGTGGATGACTCAGTTACTGCCACACCAGATTTTACCTCAATATCTGTAACATTGACAGAGTTTAGCCATTTTTCATGTTTTTAAAAGTAGCTTGCTGTAGCAGCCAGCTTGAATGGGGATTACTCCAAAATGTTACATTCATTAATAACCTTATGAGAGTTTTATTAAAATCCTTCAAGGGGTTTATCAGATATTTTGATAATGTAACACATGCACACACAGTGATAAATATCGCTTCTTCTTTCATCAAGTTTATTGCCCTTAAAGCTTGATAAGATAAATGAACACAAAGTGCATTCAGCATTGTGGGTCTCAAAGAGCAGCAGCTTTTTATTCTAATTTTACTTTATCTAGGGAAATGTGTTTTGTTTTTAATATTTGATATCAGTGTTGCCACTGTGTTTTTTGTGATTTCTTTCCTCTTCACGGTGAAAGCTACAATCAGTCATAATTATGAGCAGCTGCCAGTTCTGCCAAGGAGACTCTGTTTATGTTGCAGCATCTCTACAACTTTACATTCATGCAGCTTTAATTCAGTTGACTCCAACATCAGAAGAGCAACCACAAAAATCAGTGCTTGCATGTGCAAGAAATACACTAACACGCCCCCCCCCCCCACACACACACACACACACATACAGTACTTACTTTTCATGAAAAGATGAATATGTGATTTGCCCATTCATTTGTATCAGTCGACTGCGGCGAGCATAAAAACTTAGAAAGAACAACTCAGAACGTGGTATTGTCTAAAGATTTCGACACTTTAATCATTTTTTAAAGACTATAATGACGTAAAACCTTGCAGGTTTTTAAAAATAGTTTTGTTTGTGTTACATCCAAGAGCCAAGCTAGTTGTTATTGGCTGTATATAAATGGCTGGTGCTGCATTTGGCTTCAGATTAAAGCACAAACACAGTATTTTACAACCTGCAGACCCCATTTTGGACTGGAAATCAATGGTGCATGGGTTAAAACAAAGATGCTGTACAAAGCAATACTCATTATTAGTTTTAGTACACATAATTACGCAAGGCTGTTATTTTTTGCATTGTAGACTGTCATATGATGATTAAAGATGAAAAGTTGGATTAAATTTTGATTGATAACCTCTGATTACATTAAATGTAATATAAACTTTAAATGCATCACCTGTGATGTGCTGGTGGTGCATGCTTACCGGTAGCTGCATTTTGATCAGTCTTGATGTTATCCTGATTTTATTTTGTTTATTTTTTGAGTAGATTGAGACAAAAATAATAAGGAACAAAAGTTAAGGGTAGGGTTTTATTTCTACCATATTCTAAACTTAGATTTTTAATTCAAAGTAAAGAGTGGACAATCAAAGCATCTGAAAGTTACGCACCATAACTCATGTTCCCTGAAGGAAGGGAACGAGGTGCAACATACTTGCTATGGGAATTGCGCCCCCGCGCGATTACCTGAAGGAATACATTCACGCCTTTACGGCTAGGGCGTCAACGTCGCGCCAGAGGCCCCGCCCTCTGGGTATTTAAGCGACTGACGCCCATCCATCTTTCTCCAAAATTGCACTTCACCGAGCTTTCAGCATTGAAAAGGGCACAGATATGTTGCACCTCGTTCCCTTCCTTCAGGGAACATGAGTTATGGTGCATAACTTTCAGTTCCCTTTCAGTCAAGTTCTCTCGGTGCAACATACTTGCTATGGGAACGTAATTCATTCACACCCTTGAAATGCTCAGTAAAATGCATGCTAGTGTGAACGTCTGCCCTTGACCAGCAGGTATCTCAAGGCTACTTTCTACTGTGTGTTAGAAAGGACAGCCTGAGTGACATCACACGCAGTAACATCCAAACTGTAATGCTTTGCAAAAGTGTTTAATGAGCTCCAGTTCGCAGCAGCACAAATGTCTGCAACTGGTACACCCTTGAACAGTGACCACGAAGTGGCCAAGCCCCTAGTCGAGTGAGCGTGCACTCCAGAGGGCACCTGTTGACCTTTGCTACTGTACGCCCTTTTAATGGCCTCAGTCACCCAATGTGAGAGGCGTTGTTTTGATAGGGCCTTTCCGGTAGCAGGTGCTGCAAAGCACACGAACAGTTGATTTGTTTTTCTCCATTCGGCTGTTCTCTGCATGTAAATGCGTAAAGCTCTCACGGGGCAGAGAGCCTTCAGCCTTTCCTGTTCCTGAGTGAGGACAGGAGCAGGTGGAAAAGAGGAGAGATCAAAGTCCAGACTCCTATGGTTTAAAGTCAAGACCTTGGGGATGTATGCGGAATTAGGCCTTAGGGTGACCTTTGACCCGTCAGGGGCGAATCTGGTACACATTGGATGTACAGACAATGCATGGAGGTCACCCACGCGTTTCGCCGAGCAAAGTGCCAAGAGTAGAGCGGTTTTATAAGATAACAAATCTATCTTAACCTCGCTCAGTGGCTCGAATGGAGGACCACAGAGAGCCTCCAAGACCAGGCTAAGATTCCAACCAGGGGTCAGGATCCTGCTGGGTTGTTTTGTCCTAAGCACGCCCATCATAAATCTTATTATGATTGGATGAGCACCAGGTGTCAAGTGTCCCCAGCCTTCGTGACAGTCTGAAATAGCTGATAGGAAAACTTTAATCGTTGAGAAAGAACGACCTTTTTCCAGTAAGTCCTGAAGGAAAGTCAGGAGCTGAGCCAGGTTGCATGAGTAAGAAATAATATTTCTTTCTGTACACCAAGCTTCAAAAATACGCAACTTCTGTGCGTAGAGAGACCGTGTTGACACAGCACGAGCATTTTGGATGGCTTTTACCATATTTTCCGGCAGGCCTGATGCCATCAGCTTGTTCTTTTCTGCCAACAAGCTGAAATTTTTAACAGCTCTCACCCTAAGCGGCGAGACTACTTCTTCTGGTGACATAGTTTGACCCTGAAGAAGAGCAGTTGGTGTATCCAGTTCCCCTCCAGGGGCCCTGGAAGCTGTGACCCCCTGGGGATCAACCAAGTTAGGGAGAAGGCCTTTTTGCCGATGTGCTACCAAGTTGCTCTGATTGAGAGTGATCGAGGACAAATGCAACCTGTCGTCCTTATTAGACAGAGGTGGAGCAGAATGTCTGTTTTCTCTCTCCTTGTTTGGGGTCATGGGACTGAGAAGCTGCGAATTTTGCAAACAAGCAGATCTCCTGACCCCAATCTGTTCTCTGGATGGGTCCAGTTTACTGGTCCTCGGGCCTCGGGCTCGGTGGTGCCCGCATCCGCTGGCACTGCTGGGGCGCCCATGGCCTTGGCGACGAGGTCGACCCGGTGCCGTAGCACCGCATCCAGCATCTGGCTGCAGTGTGGGCAAAAGTCGGGCGCATCCAGCGCTGTTTTTGCATGTAACATTCATAGACTGAACAGAACTCATGGGTGTCCGTCGCTGCGAGGGAAAAACCGCATCCGCTAGGACAGGCGTGCGAGGTTGGGCTCGTTGTCCTGCTGGTTTTCCTTGGAAGTCTTGTCTTTCGCTTTCCTTTCTCCGGAGGCATGTCCGAGATAAGGCGAGCGAGTCCTTCCAGAATTCTTTTTCTACTAATTTGTTTAGACGTCTCCTCCATTGCGTCGCTTTCGCTGTCTAGCCCGCTATGAATTAGCAGGGGCAGCTGTTGTGACGCAGTTAGCGCCGTCGAGCAAAGCAGTCCGTGGAGAGAGGAGAAGAGAAAAAACTTTGGGGTTAAGAGAAAATGTGCCGGACTAGCTTTCGCTAGTCCAGCAGTACGCAGGAATAATTCTCTGTGCGCTCTGTGTAGGGAGCAAGCTCACCTCTGGTTGAGCGATGAAGCAACAGAGAAGTCTCGCGAAGAGAGGTAGTTCAGGTTTAAGTGAGGTGAAGGGCAAAAAAGAGAAAGATGGATGGGCGTCAGTCGCTTAAATACCCAGAGGGCAGGGCCTCTGGCGCGACGTTGACTCCCTAGCCGTAAAGGCGTGAATGTATTCCTTCAGGTAATCACGCGGGGGCGCAATTCCCATAGCAAGTATGTTGCACCGAGAGAACTTGACTGAAAGGGAACTTTACCTCACCAGTGTTGCCCATCATCTTTTTTGGCTGTAGCATAGTAGACGTGCTTAACTAACTTTAGCTCATCTATATTGTCCACTTAAACATCCATCATCACATTTATTTACCAGCTTCTCATTTCTGGGTCTTTTTTTGCTTACACTGAAACACATTTAGGTTGAAAAATGACACGGATCCTTTAAAAGAACAAAACAAAAAAACAGATGTGACCGAGGTCCCATCTCTGTTTATCCTTTTCATAAAAGCAGTGAATGTTTTTCTCAGTCTTCTTTTGAAAATGCAGATTTGTTTTTCATACATTTAGATCTACCTCTGCACACTTCATCTTGCCTCAGCAGCATTAACGAGATGCATCTCCAAACGATTAAACAAAAACTCTTAACGGCGATGTAGGAAGGCGAAGGGTTGGTACCAATCTCAATAAGACTATGACTTTTACAAAGTACAACACTAAAACAAAATGCTCCTATATTCAGTACATAATTTATTCTATAATGAAATTGAGGAAAGGATCAGACCAAAGAGAAAAATCTGTCCTGGGACACCTTCTTTATTAAGAGCAAAATTCTGCATCAAATTAAATTTTGTTTGTCTCGTTCATTTTCCATATTTAACGTTAGTGTTGTTTATTGTGCTCTAATGGGCATTACTGCTGTGCAAGATAAATCTGTCTACCAAAGAAGAGTGCCTGCACTTCTTTTCTCATTTCTCTGTTTTCACAGACATGGATTTATTTGCTCAAAAGTTGGTCCTTGGAAGTCTTTTCTTTTGTTGAGGAATGTGGCAACTCCAGCGTTCACAGTGGATGACCGCTCGCCCCTCGCTCTCCATGATCTATACATTTTATAACGTGACTGGATTATAATACATTTGTAAAACCCTCCTCAGTGTGAAGGCAGTTTTCTGCTATTTTATTACACCATAATAATAAAAATAATACTAAGCAGGTTTTTTCCTGCTATTTTCCACATTCCAGAGCTCCTTCAACTGTGTGAGGATGCAGCTATGCTAGAAGATCAACATGATGCTACCACCAATGGTATCATGTCTGTGATGATCTGTTTCCATGAGCATGTCATGGTTTTAATAGAGGCAGGAGGCCAGTGTGCCGAGCATGCAGGCTCCACATCATGAATACACTGCCTCTGCTGACATTGTGCTCACTGACATTCCATCCAGGACCAGATATGCTGCCACCACCCTAATGACCACCGCCTCATCATAGCATTAGTTCTCCTGCTCAAAACCATTTGAACCCATCATGCCTAATGTAGCCTGGCCCTCGCCATTCCTACGCAGCTCCGCTCAATTCTCATTTCCCTTCACTGCTGGTCCAAAGCGAAGTGAAGGACATGGGTCTGGTTCCAACCAGGCTATGCCTAATGAGGAACTCCTTGTGTTTTAATATGCACCTGAAGGCCTCACCAGAACCTTGCAAAGATCATCTACTTTCTGAATGAGTTTCTTTTTTTCTTCTTCTCTGGGTCTTCATCCAGTGAAGGGGGCCTGAGGGACTTTATACTAGTTAGATATTTCAGTTTATTTGCTCCATATGCCTCCTTAGTTAGTCCTGATGGCAGCCTTGCTCTTAAAATCCCTGGAGGCTCTGTGATCAGATGTTTTCCTTATTTAGCCTCTGCAGTTGGATCACGTTCTCTTGTAAACACAAGAATATATCAAGCGCTTCAAAAAATGTACAAAGAGCATCATTTGTGTGCAGCTGTGCCTTTTTCTTAAAAAAAAAACTTTAAGTATTGAATGGTTTCAGATAAATGCCAGCCTACATGTGTGTTAAAACATGAAACTAAATCTAGTCAGGCTCTTTCTTTATGAAGCTGTCTTTCTGAGAGGCCTCTCTAATCCTAAATCTGCTGACCAATCCCCAGCGTGGCGCAAAGCCAGCTTCTTGTGTGCGGCCCCCAGGGACAACCCTTCACTAACACCGACTCTGACCACACTCCCGTTTGTCCAGCAGCCATCGACGTGGCCTGTCTGAAAATATCGAGGTCAGGTTAAGCCACTCGACTGTGATTTCTAGAGCGCAGCACACGTCAGGACTGCCAGGGAGCTGACATGTGGTTCACACAGCAGCTGGGGAAGGCGAAGGAAGCGCATGGTGTCAGCTAAATACTCCACTCCATAACTGCAGTTTGGGGCCCAAATGACTTCCACTGATGGGGTCATTTTTTCTCACGCGTCTTTCAACTGAACCTGCAGGACATTCTGGGCAGTAATTGTGTAAAAGTGGTTAATCTGTGGACCTCAAGTGCGTGACGTGAAAAAGTGCTGTCAGACTGAACCGTCCTCTCTTTTCCACATACGGACAAACTGTGCCATCCCTCTGAGTGTTAAAGCTCTACATCAATAACAGATTTCAATAATGCAAAATTAGCTTTTTCCAGTTTTATGGTACTGACAGGTGTTGTTTCCCAAGACAAAGAGGAGTGTTTTCTTTAAACTCTGCTCGATTAGTGAGAAAACAAAATGATTCAACACATAAAATTCTTAAATGTTCATCCACGCCGTAGGGGAACATAGAAAACACGCTGCATATCCTCCCTCCTCCTCTCTCTATAGGCCTTGAGGGACATCATCTCACGGGTTATTATCACTTTGTGAAAGGTTACAAATCAGTTCTTGTCGTGACAGAAAACTCATCTTTTTGAGGCAAATCTCTGTTATAAAATGAGACTCTAATCTCTCTTACCTCCCCTCCTTGAAAACGTGAACACAATAATCTGACGTATCGGGATAATCAGAGTTTTTTCTTTCAGTCTGCTCCAGTATGTGGATTTGTGATATAACTACAGTCAGGGTACAATGTCACCGGGACACTGGCGAAGCAGATCTGTCGAGCTACCAGAGTCAGTTCTCAGGAGTGTGCTGACGTACAGGGAAGGACCAGGGACAATTTATTTAAAATCCTGGATATCTTTCATTTAGAGGAGACAGTATGAAACATTGTCTTGTTTGTCCTGCTTTAGTTCTTATTTCTGGCTAAATTCCTACAACTGTGTCTCCTTGTTTGAAATGATCCATCTTAGTTTAAACTGAACACCGTGTTTCCAACAATAATCAGTTTTAATTTAAGCCTTAATTTACCTGACATCTTCCCCTAAATCAGCCATCTGCTGAATTATATTTTATTGCAAAGAACGATAGTTTCACATAGACTCCATTGTTTCTGTACCTCAGCTGTCATCCTCTATTTCCGGCACATGGGAGCTGATTTCATTTAAAATTGCTCACTATCTTTCAGAGATGAAATCTTGCTGCACAAGGATTTTCTTCTTAATACAGTTCAAGGATTTTCTCGCCTTAAAAGTTGAGGCAAGTTCATTTTTTCTTTTTTCAACTTTCTGTTCATACTGCTGCCTTTCACATTTGCACAGATTCTTCTTCTTATATGGTCTTCATCTTGCATTTTCATCATAAGAAATTCAGTATGCAGAATTCAGAATTTCTCATGAAGTTCACAAAGTAATCATTGGATGAACATCTACAATGGAAGATTTCCTCCCCAGCTAATTGAAGTAGTCAACACAAAAATGACTTGAATTCAGCTAATTTTACAGACATTAAGGTAAAATTGGACATAGTAGTTGATGGGAATAATTCGCAACACATACTCTAAATGTGACACTTGACGTGAGACATTGCACATATGGTTTTCTTCGAGGTTTTACTAAAACATCTGTTGAGCTGCCATGAAGAAGACAAAGAAGATATATATTCAACCTTTGTTTAGGCAGATATATCTGGAGGCAGTTACAGAGGACTCTAGATGAAATATATAGGTGGCAGATTTTGTTCACTATTTGGCAAGAAGCTGGTCAGTTTTGTCTCTATTACCCTTAATTGATGCATGATAACCAGTTATTAATGATTTATAAAGTGTTTATGGAGGAATTAATAATGTATCTTATCTATAGTCCTCTATAAGGGGAGCCTGAAAAGCCTTATTGTGAAGTGGTACCAAGTTATTAGTGTCATTTGAGACTAGTGCAGTTTTAGTTGTGTATTCAAGTCAAACTTAAGAAAAAGCATTTGCAGATATATACCAGTACGTGCTGTACAGAATGAATGTTAAACGGCACTCAATACTGGGCTAACCTGTGTGACAGCACGTCGGTAGAAACTTTGTTCAAGTCTTTTTGTTTTAGTTTTGAGTTTCTATTTTTCCTGAGGGTCAAAATGAGAGCAGGGAATATCCAGGTTGTGATCTGTCTATTGAAATGACTGGATTTCTTATATGTATGTCAAAATAATGTATTATAGCATGGTTTCCATCCATTCATAAACTTTCTCTTGTCTCTCTCTGAGGTCTGATTATATGTGCACCCCCAGGAATCTGAAGCTGCCCTCCTCCTCCTGAATGGAAAGGGCCAAGAGAATGGTCTGTTTTGAATTTCTGAAATCAACAACTATTTCCTTGGTTATGGGCATGTTGAGAGACAGGTTGTTCTTGGGGCACCATGTGGAGTCGGATGACTGGCTGTGGTGACCCCTGAAATGGATACAACCAAAAGAAGAAGAATACTAAAACATCTGCTACTGTTATTTCTCAACACAAGATGATTGTAATCTAAAACTGTGGCATGAAAGGCAAAATTCATTACTTAAAGACCGTGTAAAGTGAATTTCAACATTTTCTTCAATAAACATTATAAATGTTTAATCTTGTAAATGAGTAAAAAGTCTCAAAATTGTAGCTCAATTAATTTTGGAGTTATAGATCAAACTGTGTACAAAGATATTTCTGTTTCAGGATTTTTTAGGCGTGTTTTAAATGTGTCCGTGTTTCGTCACACGGTCTAAAGCCCCACCCCCTGCAGCTCCAGCCATATAAATTCGTTCTTCGGTGGAGCCGTTCACTCGCGAATCGCAGATAGGACTCTCACTCCTTTTACGCATGGAGGACTGCAGCCGCTCCATTGTGACATTGAGACGCAGGAGGGAGTCAAACAAACCCAGGCGTGCTGCTGGAGCGACCACTGCCACCTGCACCTCTCGCACCTCCGCGCCCCCCCCCCGCGTGTGTGTGTGTGAGAGCGATCCGCGTGGAGCTGAAATCCTGCCACGCGCGCCGTGAAACGCCGTGACTCCGCTGACACAGATGAGATAACTTAGTTATCAACGTGATTACTCTTTATTTTAATCACCAACACAGACCCCGCATGCGATGTGACCGGGTCGGACCGGGTGCAGCGAGTCCGCTGCTCATCTTCTAAAATAGCGCTTATTATTAAACACATAACAGCGGAGTTATGTGTCCTCAACTTTAAAAACAAAACCAGAGTTGTTAGTGCACTAAAAACAGCGTAACTCTTGGAAAAATGAGCTGGTGTTACAGCCAGAACTCAGATAAAAACAGAGCAGGTTTACTGCTGCTCCTGTCTGCCTCTCCACACACAGTCAGCTCAGGGGGCAGGACACGGCGCAGTACTGCGCTGAAACCACGCCCACGCGCTGACACGCCCCCAGCGTTTCAGACCAAGGCAAAATCATGTTTTTTCATGATTTTTGAGACTTAATTTTATAAGGTAAACAATGTTTTTAATCAGTCAGATTTATATGGGTGATTAATAACACATATTTATGCCGTGTGACAAACTCAAAACACAAATTTAATTTTACTTTACACGGTCTTTAAAGAAAAATATAATGCCAGGTCCTTGAACTTGGGTTAGCATTGTGCTTGCTGTTTCATGTTTCACAGATAAACTAACTAACTAACTAACTAACTAACTAACTAACTAACTAACTAACTAACTAACTAACTAACTAACTAACTAACTAACTAACTAACTAACTAACTAACTAATAGTTTTTAAGTGCTTGGTGTATATGTATGTATGCATGTAGGTATCAGGTTTTGTTAAAGGTTTCTTCCTCATGAGGGAGTTTTTCCTTCCCACTGTCACCTTAGTGCTTGCTCAAGATGAGTTCTGTGATGGAGTTAAATTCAAAGCAGTCTGCTCCTCAAATAAATAGTGTTAAATTACTTTTTATGTATAAATGTCTCTTTTCAGTGCTCTGAGATGACTTCTCTTGTGACTTGGCGCTATATAAATAAACTGAATTGAATTTTATCTTTACTGCAGCTTTTTATTTATTTATTTTTTGCACAGCTTTACAAGTGGATCCAGGATTCCCCTGAACATCTGATAAAATGCTAACCCAAAGACTGACAGCGTTTTCAGTCTGTGACAGATAGAAGCCACAGCTTCTGGACGTAAACTTACTGTGCATTTTTACTTATGATGGAGTAGCTGAAGCAACACATGTCTTGGGCCCTGAACCTCCATCATTCTACAGCTGATGAGGCACAACGAGAGGGACGCAACTAGGTCACATCTTCTTAAAACTTCCACATAAAATGCATTTTTCATTTTTACCAGGTCCTTTTTTGGCATTACATGTGTTCAATGACAAGCAATGGATCGTGATGTTGTGGACTAGATTTGAACAAGTTTGTTTGTTTCACAAACAAACAAGGACTTTCACTCAAGAAAGTCCATGCTCAATAATCCAGGTATCAAATCTGATAATTCTCAATCAGGTCACTCACTTGATCTTGTACCATTATAAGCATTTATTGAACATGAACATATTGCACAATAACAAAAATTACTAATGACATTGTAATGAAGCTCAAAAAATAATCGGTGGCTGTACAGCTTCAACTCATTAGAGTCAATGCAAATCAAGATGGCTGCCACAGCCAGCTGACCTTAGCCAACACAAAAATAGCTATACCTGTAGTCTATTCAGATCTACAGGTAAAAGCTTGATGTGCGCTTAGCTGAGAGAAAATACAGACCCTGAACTCCAAGGTCTAACGATGTTCTTCTTCCTTTTATCCTTTTATAGTTATTTGACTCTTAAGTTCATTGTATTTGTTACAATGACAATAATGATATTCTAAATATTGTATGAAATTGTGCATCATTATATTTGCAAGGTCTGATCACAACACCCACAACTGTAAACGTTTGCTGAAGTTTGTTGGAGAACTCAAAGTTGCAGAGAACTGGTGAGTGACAGGCAGGCTGGTTCAATCCCTAAAAATGTGTTCTATTAAATGAAAGTAAAACCAAGAAGTACATGAGACAAAAAAGCTGGACTGAAATGAAGAGTTAGGTGAGTTAACAGATGAGTAAGATGACATGACAGAGCTGCTCAGGGGAACTATGGCCACGGAAAAACAAACCCCCAAACTGCCAGACTGGACAGGTTACAGATGTCTGAGGAAACAAAATACTGAAGACCAAAAAATACTGAAAACATGGATCTATAAACTGAAAAGCAGAGATTTTAGAAGTTAAAGACAGGAAAACAATTAAAACACTCAGAAAACATGACAATAACTTTGACCTGTCTTGTGATTAAAGAAATGTATTAGTTTAAATCTCTGACAGAAACGTTGGTGGGTAATTTGCATTCCTCCACAGAATTCTTGCCTTTTAGTTTTCTTTTTCCTAATTAAAAAAAAAAAGAATCTAAGAACTTCACACTTTTCAGACTTGTTTCTTGCCATTTTCATGTCCAAAACATGTCTAAAATGTATTATCTTTTTAACATAGCTCGTCCATCAATTGATTGTGATTTATCTAAAATGATCCCTGAACTACCACACTGTATCAACTTTAAATTAAATGATAAACAGGAACCCCAACTCAATGTACCTCAGTGCTGCGACTGAAAAAGAAATAGTCGTCATTGTAAATAAATGTAATAATAAACAGTCTACTGACTTACAGTACATGGGGTTGATATGAAACTGGTACAGCATGTCATTGAGGGGATTTCTAAACCATTTACATATACTGTATTAGTAACTTGTCATTTCAAACTGGTTCATTCCCAAGTAAAATGAAAATAGCTAAAATATTCTCAGGGGCGGCCGTGGCGTAGTGGTAAGGGCAGTCGTCTCCCGATCGGAAAGTTGGCGGTTCGACTCCCGAGACCCGCACCATGTGTCGTTGTGTCCTTGGGCAAGACACTTAACCCTGAGTTGCTCCCGGTAGGACTGGAAAGCACCTTGCATGGTAGTCTGCCGCCACCGGTTTATGAATGTGTGTAGCATTCAATATATGTGTAGCACTTTGAGATTTTCAGTAATGAAAAGTGCGTTATAAATTGAATTAATTATTATTATTATTATATTACCGTTATACAAAAATGGGAACAAACATCTCTTCACCAACTATCGATCTGTCTCACTGCTGCCACAGTTCTCTAAAATATTGGGAAAAATATTTAATAACAGACTGGAAACATTCTTAGATAAACATAAATTAATCATTGAAAGTCAGTACAGCTTCAAATCAGGACGATCAACAACGCAAGCCATTTTAGAAACTTTAGAGGAGATAACTACTGTGATGGATAATAAGAAAATTGTTGTTGGAGTGTTTTTGGACACCAAGAAGGCATTTGACACAGTCAATCAGGATTTATTACTAAAAAAAACTTGAACGCTATGGGATAAGGGGAGTAGCACTAGACTGGGTTCAAAACTATTTGAAAGGCAGGCAGCAGTATGTGAAGTTTGGAGATGTTTGTTCTGAATGTTTGGACATTGTTTGTGGGGTTCCTCAGGAATCAGTCCTAGGTCCCAAACTGTTTATAATTTATTTAAATGATCTATGTATTGTACCTGAGATAATGAAAAGCATACTATTTGCCGATGATACAAACATTTTTTGTGTTGGAGATGACATGGAACAACTGTTAATGGATGTAACTAATGAATTAAATAGACTTAAAATGTGGTTTGATAAAAAAAAAAAAAGCTGTCCTTGAACATAAATAAAACAAAAATAATGTTATTTGGGAATTGTAAATCACATACAGAAATTCAAATACAAATAGATGGAGTGAATATTGAAAGAGTTCATGAAAACAAATTTCTAGGTGTCATTATTGATGATAAACTCAACTGGAAACAACACATCAAATATGTTCAAAGTGAAGTCTCAAGAAATGTCACCCTCTTAAACAAAGCCAAGCTGGCCATGGAACAAAAAGCATTACATATTCTCTACTGTTCACTTATCTTACCTTATTTAAGTTACTGTGCAGAAATCTGGGGCAATAATTACAAAACTACATTACAGGCATTAACAATATTACAAAAAAGAGCAATAAGAATAATCCATAAAGTGGGATCAAAAAGGCGTTCAATTCAAGATCAACTGGACTTTATTTGTAACAGAAGACGTTTCGCTTCTCATCCGAAAAGCTTTATCAAGCTGAGAATGAGAAGCGAAACGTCTTCTGTTACAAATAAAGTCCAGTTGATCTTGAATTGAACGCCTTTTTGATTTATCATGTCCTGGACGACTGAGAATCTTCACCAGCACATAAAGTGGGATATTTAGAAAGCACTAGTACACTATGTATTTGTAAAATTTAAATTATTAAAGTTCATTGACATAGTGAAACTAAAGACAGCTCTCATTCTTTACAAAGCCAAAAATGAACAATTACCGGAAAACTTTTCAAAACGTTTTTGACTAAGGAGCAGATGTATATGTTATGGGGGAACTCACAGTTTAAAATTTGCAAATTCAGAATTACTAGTAAAAACTTTTGTGTATCAGTAAGTGGAGTTAAAATGTGTAATAATTTGAATATTGAACTTAAACAATGTCCAAACATAAAACTGTTCAAATTGTCATACAAACATATGATTATTGCTGGACATAATATATACAGTAATGTTATTATTCAATTATTGTTGGTGTTTTTGTTATTGATGCTATATTTTTTTTGTGAAGTTAAAGAAATAATAATTGTTTATCTACTGTAGTTAACTAACACTAAATTGATGGGTTAAATAAGGGTTTAGTTGTTATGTGTATAGAGTATACGTACGTGTAATAAATGTAAGGTTGCGTAAGTGGTTAAGGAGTGGAAATTTTGATAAGTTTATACTTCTTCTACCCACTCACTTGAATATGTAAAACAAAAAGTTTTGACATTATGATTCATGCTGTATTTTTTACATATTCAAAAAATAATCAACTAAACTAATTACACATACACATACAAAATAAAAATGATCTAAAAAT
Source organism: Garcialebias charrua (assembly GCA_038048925.1). NCBI lineage: Eukaryota > Metazoa > Chordata > Actinopteri > Cyprinodontiformes > Rivulidae > Garcialebias > Garcialebias charrua. The sequence continues at coordinate 21,653 of JBBPBX010013499.1, forward strand.
ATAATAAAAATAACAAATTACAGATGTTTACTCAAGTCTTGCAGAAGTGTTGCTTCAGTTCCATTCCTGATTGGCGAAGAGAAGTGCAGCTCTAAGGAATTAAAAGTTGATCAAAATCCACAGTCCACAGTGACCGTTTCATAAAAGCTTGTAACATTTTATAACTTTTCATTTCAATTCAATTCCCCATCGATACAGCTGCCCATTATTTAATCTGCTTTATTGTAATTGTTAAAAAAGAAAAACTGTTAGGGAACGCCTGAGTGACTGATCCATAGGGGTTTGACTTGACTATCACTGAATCTTAATGAGACTCTTCCTGATTAGCTCTGACCACCTGCTTCTGTATTTATTGATAAACAGCAGCTGTGGGATCCTGCCACACACACACACACACACACACACATACAAACACACACACACTCAGGACATCTGAGGCCCAACAGGTTCAAATGCACATCTGATGTTTGTTAATATGACCTAACTTCGTGGAATCCTTTCAAGCTTTGTCTCAGAATGTTCCCACGCTACATTTGCTTTGATTTTAATGGAAAGTTAACGTGCACTTACATGCAGCAAATCATTCATCCATAATTAATGTTTAAAAACTGCTTGTTGTGTCAGTCATCTGGAGAGTTTTAGAGCAGAACACAATTAGCAAATTTATGAAGGAGCATTTTCTAGTGTTGTGTGTCAAGTATATAACAGGTGGTCATTAGATGTTAAGTTGAACATAAAGTCAGATAAAAAAAACATATATATTAAAGGCTTAGTTTTCCTTGAAGAAATAAATTCTAGCTACCATTCTTAGCAAAATTTTATACCAAGAACAATTTATTTTTAGTTAAAGCTCTATTATTATAAGTCAAGCCTTGAAAATATCATTTGTACAACTTAATGCAATATCACAAGATCTTGCTATATGAGTTAGCTCTTGGAGCCAGTGTTAAAAATGCCTCTGTCATGGTTTGTGAAGGATATAGACTGATAAATGCTGACTGGCAGAAGAAGCTTGAGTACATTTCAAAGTACTTATCAAACAAAACAAAAAAAGACTGGCATGGCAGCAACAACATACAGAAAACTAAGGCACAATCATTAGGAGACATAAAGGAGAACCAGACATGACATGAAGCACAACAATGGTGGACTGATGAGTGAGGGGAAGTTGAGAGACTATAAGGACTGGGGCTGAGATGGAGAGGCTTCAGCTGTGACGAGACAGGGAACAGGTGGAACAGGGCGTGGCAGACTGAAGAGAAAAAAACACATATCCTCTCAATTAATTTTTTTTAGTGAGTTTGCTCCGATAGTGGGGGAGGATGCCGGTCAGACCTGGCAGACCCAAACGTATTGTGAGGGTCTGCTGGGAACGTCTGGCAGAGTCTCCCGTAAGACGGAGCTTTAACTCCCACCTCCGGGAGAGCTTTGAACACGTTCCGAGGGAGGCGGGGGACATTGAGCCCGAGTGGGCCATGTTCCGCGCCTCTATTGTCGAGGCAGCTTATCAGAGTTGTGGCCGCAAGGTTGTTGGTGCCTGTCGTGGTGGCAACCCTCGAACCCGGTGGTGGACACCGGCGGTGAGGGATGCTGTCATGCTGAAGAAGGAGTCCTATTGGGCCTTTTTGGCCTGTGGGACCCCGGAAGCAGCAGATAGGTACCGACAGTCCAAGCGGCATGCGGCTCGGGTGGTTGCTGAGGCAAAAACTCGGGCGTGGGAGGAGTTCGGAGAGGCCATGGAGAATGACTTCCGTACGGCTTCGAGGCGATTCTGGTCCACCATCCGGCGTCTCAGGGGGGAAAGCGGTACGCGACCAACACCATTTATGGTGGGGATGGCGTGCTGTTGACCTCAACTCGGGATGTTGTGAGTCGGTGGGCGGAATACTTCGAAGACCTCCTCAATCCTACTGGCACGTCTTCCACTGAGGAAGCGGAGCCTGGGGATTTTGGGTCGGGCTCTCCAATCTCTGGTGCTGAGGTCACCAAGGTGGTTAAAAAGCTCCGTGGTGGCAGGGCTCCGGGGGTGGATGAGATTCGCCCTGAGTTCCTTAGGGCTCTGGATGTTGTGGGGTTGTGTTGGCTTACGCGACTCTGCAATATCGCGTGGACATCGGGGGCAGTTCCCTTGGATTGGCAGACTGGGGTGGTGGTTCCTCTATTCAAAAAGGGGGACCGTAGAGTGTGTTCCAACTATAGGGGGATCACACTCTTAAGCCTCCCTGGTAAGGTCTATTCAGGGGTTCTGGAGAGGAGGGTCCGTCGGATAGTCGAACCTCGGATTCAGGAGGAACAGTGTGGTTTTCGTGCTGGTCGTGGAACACTGGACCAGCTCTACACCCTCAGCAGGGTCCTGGAGGGTACGTGGGAGTTTGCCCAACCAGTTTACATGTGCTTTGTGGACTTGGAAAAGGCATTCGACCGCGTCCCTCGGGGGGTTCTGTGGGGGGTACTCCGGGAGTATGGGGTACCAGGCCCATTGATATGGGCTGTTAGGTCCCTGTACGACCGGTGTCAGAGCTTGGTCCGCATTGCCGGCAGTAAGTCAGGCTCGTTTCCAGTGAGAGTTGGACTCCGCCAAGGTTGCCCTTTGTCACCGATTCTGTTCATAACTTTTATGGACAGAATTTCTAGGCGCAGCCAAGGTGTTGAGAGGATCCGTTTTGGTGGCCTTAGAATCGCTTCTCTGTTTTTTGCAGATGATGTGGTCCTATTGGCTTCATCAGATCGTGATCTACAGCTTTCGCTGGAGCGGTTTGCAGCCGAGTGTGATGCGGCCGGGATGAGGATCAGTTCCTCCAAATCCGAGGCCATGGTCTTGAGCCGGAAAAGGGTAGAGTGCCCTCTCCAGGTCGGGGAGGAGGTCCTGCCCCAAGTGGAGGAGTTTAAGTATCTCGGGTCTTGTTCACGAATGAGGGAAAACTGGAGCGTGAGATCGATAGGCGGATAGGTGCAGCATCCGCAGTGAAGCGGGCGCTGTACCGGTCTGTCGTGGTGAAGAGAGAGCTGAGTCGAAAGGCAAAGCTCTCAATTTACCGATCGATCTACGTTCCCACCCTCATCTATGGTCATGAGCTTTGGGTTGTGACCGAAAGAACGAGATCTCGGATACAAGCGGCTGAAATGAGTTTTCTCCGCAGGGTGTCTGGACTCTCCCTTAGAGATAGGGTGAGAAGCTCAGTCATCCGGGAGGGACTCGGAGTAGAGCCGCTGCTTCTCCACATCGAGAGGAGCCAGTTGAGGTGGCTCGGGCATCTGGTTAGGATGCCTCCTGGACGCCTCCCTGGTGAGGTGTTCCGGGCATGTCCCACCGGGAGGAGACCCAGAGGAAGACCCAGGACACGCTGGAGGGACTATGTTTCTCGGCTGGCCTGGGAACGCCTTGGGATTCCCCCAGAGGAGCTGCTCCAAGTGGCTGGGGAGAGGGAAGTCTGGGCCTCCCTACTTAGGCTGCTACCCCCGCGACCCGACCCCGGATAAGCGGACGAAAATGGATGGATGGATGGACACCGGTAATCAAGTTCAAGTCAAATTTATTGTTGGTTCCACCACATGTGGTACATGAGGTGGAATGAAATTATGTACACAGGGTCCCAGTTACACCCCAAAATAGCAAAATATAAAGTATAAGAAGAAAGACTAAATAAAAATCTAAGATATACGTTAATATATACACCAAACAAACACCCAACGGTAAGCTAAAAGATCTATGATATATGCTAAACACTAATGATGTACAACAATACAGCGTAACAGGACATGGGC
>JBBPBX010013499.1:29762-45894 GCA_038048925.1 Garcialebias charrua
TGAAACTCTGAGTGTTACACTTTTCTCGAGCTCTGAAGGAGACAAGTGGACACTATTTTGTTACAATTGTTTTGGATTAAGAAACACAAATCAATCAGAAAGACTTCCTTTTAATTTGTGTTAATTCAGAATTGATCAACAGTACTGTATATTTTTGTCATTTAATGATGATCTGGTATTAACATGAGGGTCACTCTCATGCTGTTATTATGCAGTACAAGTGTGCTTTGAATCTAAGGTACAAGTCAGGGTAAACTGTTAACTTCCTTCTCTGTTTTGTCTATCAAGCTAGACATAATATTTCACTTTACGGGCCAGTCCATCTGGCCGGTTCTCTAAACAGTTTTCCTGCTGTCCTTCAGAGTTCTCAAACTCTGAGAAATACTGAACTCATTCATTTATTTTGTTAAACCAGCCAATAACCATTCAGGAAGTGGGCAGACTCCGCCCTCCATATAAATTCTTACTTCCTGTAGACTAGTTAGTGTGCGTTGGAGAGAACTGATCTAAACAACTTGGTTCTCCTCTGGAAGCTGGTGGACGTTCTGGTCATAATGTTAATTAGACCTACGTTATCAGCCAGGGTTACGGCACAGCATCGCTGTAACTCACTCATTTCTGTTTGAAAGAATTTGTTTTCTGAAAGTTTTATTTTGAAACTCAGCTAGGACGTTGACCTTGTTTCCTGCCGAGAGAGGCGAGTTTCCTCGTATCGTTGAATCAGCTCACACATGCTGAAGTTTCAACTGGACGACTGTTGGACAAAACAATCCGTTGAGTGTGTCCAGATACTTCTCAACTCTTATCTACAGAGACGAAGCGTCAACAGGTAAAGAGTCGTGGATGTTTGCTGAGCGTGCGGGAGCCCAGCTGTAACTCGTGTGGGGAAAAGTGTCACCCTGTCATTTCAAAATAATTAACTTCCGTTAAACTTAGCTTTCATTCACTTCTTCCTCCTTAATCTTATTTTTCTTAAGCCATTAATCTTTTAAGTAAATGTGCCAACAGGAAAGTTAAACCTAACTTGTCTGTTTGTTTAATTTGAATTCTTGTCTACAGTAGTTATTAAATCAGAACTAATCTCGATACAATGTTTAATGTACTTTTATGATTGTCTCAATAAAAGGTCTATCTTTTGGTGGATCAACATAAATTGACGTCTCTCGTGAAATTACATTTGTCTAGTCACTTTAAAGCAATTTAATCCGGAAAAAGAGTGAACTCGTGAATATTGATGATAGATGTGTGTAGATAAAATCTGCTCAAACCTTTCATCTAAAATATAGGTAAGTCAGTAAACTGACCAATTTTCCTATATTATTACACTGTTAATGCTATGCCAGTGTAGCTGTACAATGATGATTTTCTCTGTTTCATCAATGTCTGTCCTCTGGTTCATAAGGTATTTTGCCAACAGACAAACACAGCATTTTAACAGTCAAGGATAATGAGTAAGAGCATTTATACCTTTGGCTAAAAGGTCACCAGTCTCAATTAAAACCATTAGTGTAGTCTACATTTTTTGTAGTGTGTATACTGTGCTTAGAAACAAAAGTGCACCGGTTAGTAAAATGTAATTGTTGATTTATTTTGATTTTTAAACATATTGAACATTTCAAAATTTCTCTGATGCTTATATTTTAATAAATGAACCACAAACTTTGTACAACAGCTGGCTTTGTATAACAATCATGTTCTAGAATGTATAAAACAGTATCAAAGCAAAACGTTCAAGTATTACTGGTAAGTATTAAGTACAGAAGTATTAATTATATAAAAACAGGTAGAACCAACTCAATGTGTCTATAAAATGTTCCAGATGTGTTGACAATGGCACAAGCCCATGTCACATATCATTGCCAATGATACGTGACATGGGCTCGTGTCATTGGGCATTTTTAAGTGGGTATACTGGAATTCCCAAACTTTTCTAGTGGGTGTACACCGTATGCTCACGTATCACACAGACTACAACACTGATTAAAACAACATTTAGTTTTATTTAAAACAATTTCTTATCACTATGCCTTCTATGACAAACATTTTTTTTCAAACAAAACAATCAAAATGAGTGACTGTGAAATGCCTACTTGAAGTAGGGATAGGATTTCTAGTTACCTCAGATGTTTTTTAAAAAGGACAATGTGTCCCAACTGGTGTCATTTTAGTGGTCGGACCGTATCACTATTTTTTACAGAACCAGAGAACAATGAGGAATTTCCAGTGAGAAACTGGAAGTTTGTAATCACAGTTCCCAGTAATAACGTGTAGAGCAGCAATCTGGCACTGATTCAGTGTTCACTCTCAGCTGAGTTTAGAAATGTTCTTTTGTCTGTAAATACAGTACAGTATTTAGAGAAGTAAATGTGTGAAGGTTTGAGGATAAACTGAGGGGAATCCTTAACTGCAGATCATGTGGGGAAAACCCCTCTCATGAAATTTTTTTTGGGGGATTCCCTTTACCCTTTTAGGCAGGTGTGGTAGAAAGCAATACAAAATTCTTCCTGTGAGATTATACTATATATCTTGTGAATTCATTTTATTTATCTGTTAACATAAACTAGTAGCCTGGTTAAAACCAGACCCTTGTCCTTCACTTCGCTTTGTACTAGGTCTGGGACTTCTCTCATAGACAAGGATATCTCCGGTAGATTTTTGACCGGACCAATCAGAGAGCAGAAGGCGGAGTTTTGAACGACGTCGACTGACGTCGTCAGTTAAAATGGCTGCCGCCACGAAGGAATTTTCATGAAAACAAGGTAAAAAACTATTATTTCTTTGCTGAGAAAAATATATTTCTTAGCTGACGTTATATCAGAAGTGTTCCTGAGCAATCAGAGAACAGAAGGCGGAGTTTTGAACGACGTCGACTGACGTCGTCAGTCAAAATGGCTGCCGCCACGAAGGAATTTTCATGAAAACAAGGTAAAAAACTATTATTTCTTTGCTGAGAAAAAATATATTTCTAGCTGACGTTATATCAGAAGGGTTCCTGAGCTTAACAGTTCCTAAATCAATTCACGAAATGGTCAAATCTGCTGGATTTAAATAGTTTCGGTTTGACATTTTCCAAACAGCCTCGGGTGCGCTACGAAAATAAATGATAAAAAATCGAATTTTATCTCAAATGTTTCATCTAGGCCAACAGTCAGTAAATTAGAGCCATATAATTACACACTGGTAGCAGAAAAAATATCCACCGAGTGGTTTCTGAGCAATTTATCTGAATAGCCTGGCCTCGCCAGGCTAAACTAACAAAACTCTGCCTTCTGTTCTCTGATTGGTCCATTCAAAAATCTACCAGAGAAATCCTTGTCTATGAGAGAAGTCCCAGACCCTAGTACAAAGCGAAGTGAAGGACAAGGGTCTGGTTTTAACCAGGCTAATAAACTAGGGGAAAACAAATTTAGGTTGTGTTTTACAATTACATTCTTTAGACAAAAAAAAGAGTTTTACCGTAATAAGGAGCTAAAAGCTAGACCAATCACAGTCAAGACCAGAGTTGTTGCTACCATCTTAAAAAGGTTCAGTCTCAAAAATATCATAGGTGTTCATGCAAATCTTAATTCATATAACACAGCCATCTCTTTGTTACACAGTTCTTTACATACAGTAAAATTACATGGACATTAGCAGGAGCAGCTGTAAAATTTATTTTGCAAACTGTGGTCAACACCAGCAGGAATTTTACTGTGTATTACAAACTGAAAGTTATGCACCATAACTCATGTTCCCTGAAGGAAGGGAACGAGGTGCAACATATGCTATGGGAATTGCACCCCCGCGCGATTACCTGAAGGAATACCTCACGCCTTTACGGCAGGGGCGTCAGCGTTGCGCCAGAGGCCCCGCCCTCTGGGTACTTAAGCCGCTGACGCCCATCCATCATTCTCCAAAATGCACTTCACCGAGCTTTCAGCATTGAAAGGGCCAGATATGTTGCACCTCGTTCCCTTCCTTCAGGGAACATGAGTTATGGTGCATAACTTTCAGTTCCCTTTCAGTCATGTCTCTCGGTGCAACATATGCTATGGGAACGTAATTCATTCACGCCCTTGAAATGCTCAGTAAAATGCATGCTAGTGTGAACGTCTGCCCTTGATCAGCAGGCATCTCAAGGCTACTTTCTACTGTGTGTTAGAAAGGACAGCCTGAGTGACATCACACGCAGTAACATCCAAACTGTAATGCTTTGCAAAAGTGTTTATTGAGCTCCAGTTCACCGTAGCACAAATGTCTGCAACTGGTACACCCTTGAACAGTGACCACGAAGTGGCCAAGCCCCGAGTAGAGTGAGCATGCACTCCAGAGGGCACCTGTTGACCTTTGCTACTGTACGCCCTTTTAATGGCCTCAGTCACCCAGTATGAGAGGCGTTGCTTTGATAGGTCCTTTCCGGTAGCAGGTGCTGCAAAGCACACAGACAGTTTACATGTATTTGTTTTTCTCCATTCGGCTGTTCTTTGCATGTAAGTGCTTAAAGCTCTCACGGGGCAGAGAGCCTTCAGCCTTTCCTGTTCCTGAGTGAGGACAGGAGCAGGTGGAAAAGAGGAGAGATCAAAATCCAGACTTCTAGGGTTTAAAGTCAAGACCTTGGGGATATATGCGGGATTAGGCCTTAAAGTGACCTTTGACCCATCAGGGGCGAATCTGGTACACATTGGATGTACAGACAAGGCATGGAGGTCACCCACGCGTTTCGCCGAGCAAAGGGCCAGGAGTAGAGCGGTTTTATAAGATAATAAATCTATCTTAATCTCGCTCAGTGGCTCGAATGGGGATCACAGAGAGCCCCCAAGACCAGACTAAGATCCCAACCAGGGGTCAGGACCCTGCTGGGGGGTCTCATTCTTAGCACGCCCTTCATAAATCTTATTATGATTGGATGTGCGCCAGGCGTCCTGTTTCCCCAGCCTTCGTGACAGGCTGAAATCGCTGATAGGAACACCTTAATTGTTGAGAAAGAACAACCTTTTTCCAGTAAGTCCTGAAGAAAAGTCAGGAGCTGAGCCAGGTCACATGAATAAGAAATAATATTTCTTTCTGTGTACCAGGCTTCAAAGATATGCCATTTCTGTGCCTAAATAGACTGTGTTGACAGAGCTCGGCCATTTTGAATGGTTTTTACCATACTTTCTGGCAGGCCTGATGCCACCAGCTTGTTCCTTTCTGCCACCGTTGAAATTTTCCACAGCTCCCAGCCTACGTGGCGAGGTTGCTCTTTCTGGTGACATGGTATGTCCCTGAAGAGGAGCAGTTGGTGGAACCAGTTCTCCTCCAAGGGCCCTGGATTCTGTGATCCCCTGAGGATCAACCATGTTAGGGAGAGGGCCTTTTTGCAGATGTGCTGCCATACTACTCTGATCGAGAGTGTTTGAGTGCAGAGGCAATCTGTTGTCATTATTAGACAAAAGAAGAACAGAACGTCTATTTTTCTTCTTCTTGTTGGGGGTCATGGGACTGAAGAGCTGCGAGTTTTGTAAGCGAGCAGATCTCCTAACCCCAACCCGTTTCCTGGTTGGGTCTGGTTTACTGGTCTCCGGCCTTAACAGAGCATTGGAGCCAGACAAACCGCCCGGGGTCTGTGTTCCACCTGGTGGGAGGATATCGTTTAAGAGCAGAGCTGAGCCAGCACCGTGAGTATGGTCACTTGCTGCAGGATCAATGCTTGAACATTGCGTGTCACCCATCAATGATAAGGGGATAGCTGCAGCGTGAGAACGTGGAGATGGTCCTCTGTGCTTGGCAGACTTTAAATTGGTTCGTGACAGAGAGCTCAGTTCTCTTTGATTAAAAGAAAGAGGAATCTGATTCAGCCCTGGTTTGTTTACACACACACAGCAGTTTGATCACAATCATCTTTGTGAATGTGTGAAGCTGGTGGTAGCCTACGGGCTTCTGCCGTGGTTCCCCGACCCTTACTGGGAGCCGTGGAATGGGTGTCCAGGAAGGTGGGTCGTCAGATTCTGTCGGCGCGCATCCCTGGGGTGTGGATGTGTCACGTGTTTGCTTGGTTTATGTATTGTCCGCCCCGTGGTTCACAACGGAGCGGGGGCTGAAGCACGTGACCCCCTCACCTGTCTCTGTGAGGAGTGTGGGCCTGCTTGCAGGCGCCCCTGTGCCTGTCCACTACAGACAGAACAGAGGCACCCTGCTGGGGCTTATTGATTAGGCTAACACCCCGTGAGCCGTGAGGGAGGGGAGGGAGATGGCCCCCTCCCTTTATGTCGGCTGGCAGGCCAGAGGGACCCGGTCTGCTGAAGTTATTGTGTTTGTTGTTGTTGTTGTTGTTGTTGTTTTTAGTCAATAAAACAGAGCGGCTGTTTTTGAGCTTTATTCGTGCTTACGTGTAACGACAAATTTGACTTTATGTCACTCACAGCAGGAAAAACATGATTTGTGCATGCAACAGAGTTACCAGCTTTTTGTACCGTGCTACAAATAAAGTCTGGACATGAAAAGATCATTCCCTGTACCATGTGGGCGGGTGATCGTGTAAAATCAAGACGTGGACCTGGTTCATCAGGCACGCTTTTGTCTGGTGTCCCGGTTCGCCGAGGGGGCCCTGTGTCTGGCCCATGGGCGTAGCCAGGGGGGGTTCGCCCGGTTCGAACGAACCGCCCACTTTGCCTATGAAGTCCCGTCTACAACTCCCGCGAGACTGTGAGGGGAAGACAACGTTCACTCTGTCCTGGCTTGGAAGGCAACACGGTGGATTCAAACGGTAAAATTACATTGTGGTTTTTGATTCAACTGTTCATTTGTGTATTTTAAGTAGTACTGTTTGATGTTAGAGAGATTAGAAGTGGGTCACGTTTTTATAAGATATGGATAATGCTAAAACATGCTAAAGCTAAGCTAAGTAGCAACGATTTTCGCCACGTTTTTTTTCCTTGTTTTTGGCTATTTCCGCCATGTTGGGAACAGTAATTTATCTGAAATTAGTACCAGTACGGCCCCATTCTATCCCTAAAGCTAAGTTNTTAGTTAGTTCTCGATGTTATTACTGTTTTTCTCTTTCATTTGTTGTTGGATGTAACTGGGACCTCGTGTACATAATCTCGTTTTCATCTCATGTACCACATGCGGTGCAAATGACAATAAAGACTCTCTGACTCTGACTCTAAAACCTTGCGAAGACTTGAGGATGTTCATCTGAGGCCGCAGTGAATGACCGGACCGTTTCAGAGAATTTAGAAAAATCTGAGCCAAAAAGAAAGAATTATTTCTAGTTCATGACGTCTTTCAGGGCACACCCTTTATTAAAAGCTTTTATTTTGAAAGTCAGCTATGGTGGATTTAACCAGTGGCTTATTTACACAAACTTTTAAAGGTGCTATGTGTAATTTTCTGTAGAGCACAGAACTTAGAAATATTTTCAACAGGCAAAGCATTCTGATCCCTCCCCCTCAGAGCCATATATGGCTCTGCTGAAATTCAAATTCAAGCTCTGTTTTTATTGGCTGATTCAAATTCAAGCTCTGTTTTTATTGGCTGGTTACAAACTCTGTTTTTATTGGCTGGTTAACGGCGGGTCACTCTGTGTTTTTATAAATGCTGATAGAGAAGCAAGGGGACTATAGTTTTTTTCAGAGATTACTTTGTCTAACATCAGTCTGTCAGTAGATAGTGACAGAGTGAAGAAATATGTTAAAAATATATTGTTAGAAAAGTTAGACTGCATTACAAAGTTACATAGTGCAGCTTTAACTACATTTAAACTTCAATAGAGACCGTTCTGATTTCCTGCTGATCTGTGGGGTTTTAAATCCTGGTGGAGTCCTTTTATGCCTGACTGATGGTGTGCACGTGTCAGCGGTGCGTCTCGTGGCCTACATCTCACTTTAATCACCCACATGAAGCAGGAGTAAAATGTCGGGCGCTGCGCCGTCACTTCTCCATGTGAACGATGTGCTCAAAGAAACACTTTCAGTCTGATCAGACAGGGTGGACATGTTTCTCTGGGCTGTTTTAAAGTGCACCAACAGGGGGCGCTAAGGCACCAAACAATACTAATGAGTTCTGTTTGAGCTCATTTATTTCAAGCTAAAGCAGCAGATAAAAAAGACACAGCAACAACATGTAAGCTTTAGCCTGGTTTAATAAAAATCTGAATAAAGACATCTTTGAGAACAAAAATAAACCACAGACAAGTTCAGACAGTGCAAAACGATCTTCTGCAGCGTAAAAAAGTTAAAAACAAATATCAAATGAAAGAAACGACAAAAATCATCCAAACAATAAAGTGCATGTTCTGAGAAAAAGCCCCTGTTGGTTGTAGTTTGACGTCTGAGCAGGGAGCGAGAGTCACGCTAGAAAAAGGAGGCGCACGTTACCGCGCACGTACCGGAGCCGCTTCAGTCTCAGTGTGCACGTTCATGTCCGACTGTCCAGAACTCCAGTTAAACCAACATCCAGTGTTTCCACGTGTCCCCGCACACGCAGGAGACACACGCGCCATGCGGTCGCTCCGGTCCGGCCCGGTGAGGTCACATGGTGTTGTAGAGCAGACACGTTTGTTTCCTCTCTGCAGAGGCTTTACGAGAACGCCTTGATGAGCGTCCTCTGCCCTGCGGACAGGAAGCAGAGCTGCTACAGTCTGCTTCATCCCCCCCACAGCCCTCACCTCTGTCCTCCTGTGTGGGGGGGGAGGAGGAGGATAAACCTGTTTTATCAGAAAAACTAAGCACTTTCTGCTTCTTCCAGGTGTCGTCTGAGAGAGTCTGGGTCAGGGAGGAGGAGGGGGGGCCGTGGGGGCGTGGCCTCAGCTCCAGGTCCAGGCTCAGGTCGTCGGCTGACAGCTGCAGACAGTCCAGTTTAGCTAAGGAGGCCGACCTCTTCATGATTGAAGGAGGGGTGAGGCCCACCTGCCGCATTCGAGCCTCCAGCTCGACGGTTCTGTTCCACCTGGCTGGTTCCGAGGCCCCCCTGCATTCCTGTCCGTCTCTTTGCTGCTGCCTGTGTGCCGGGCCTGGAGGCTCGTGTCCTGGCTCAGTGTCCGTGGTGTCTCTCAGCCTCGGGGGCTGCTCCAGGTCTGGGCTGTCGGTGTCGTCCAGGCCCACGCCCTCCTGGAGGAAGGCCTGCAGCTCTCGCAGCGTGTGCTGGATCCTCTCCAGCTCCTGGTTGCTGTGGACCAGACGGCTCCGAGCCTCACCGTCGGGCCTACACGAGTCCAGCCCTTGGTCTGTACTGGACTCCTGCTCCGTCACTCCATCCACGGTCATGTGACACGGAGCAGCCGGACTCTGTTGGGTCTGCCTGTGAGACGGGGCTGAGGGATCTGGAGACGACTCTTCCTGCGATGATGTCACAGCTTCACTGTTCATGGGCGTGCGCACCAGGTGAGCGACTCGGTTGAGAGGAGAGTTCTGGGAACGGGACAGGTCTTGGACTTGGTCTGTCCTCGAGGACAGGAGTCTCTGGAGCTCAGACCCCGTGCGCGTCCCTTCGTCTTTGGGTGTAGCAGAAACGCCCCCTCCCTGCGTGCTGCCGTGTCCTGCAGCGTGCGGGGGGTCTGGACTCTGGGAGCACCGGGTCAGTCCAGCAGGAGGCTGCTCTGTGCCGGGGGAGGGCAGCGGGGACCGCTGAGACGCCGCCACGTCCTGCTCCCGCCTCAGCTTCTGCTCCAGCTGCTCGGTGGCCCGCCGCACCGAGCCCGCCCAGTCCACCAGGACTTTAGAGTCCTCCGCCTCCTCCTGGGGGTCCCACTGCACCGGCTGAGGACTGGGAGAGGAGGAGGGGGGAGCGAGCGGCGAGGAGGCACACTGCGATATGGCTTCCATTTCAATGACGATGTGGCGAACCGACACTCCGTTGTCCTTGTGAGTGGGACGGGTCGGATCAGGACTGGCTCCGTCGCAGGACTCGGACCCAAGAGACGCCTGGAAGACAAAAACAGATTTGATTAGAACCAGGAGTCCTCCACATGTCTCACATCTACCAGACCAGCTCCAGCTGGAGAACTGAGCTCTGACTGATGTCAGAACGTCAACACACAGCCGAGCCGTCAACACAAACATGTTCACACAAACATGTTTACACAAACATGTTCACACAAACATGTTTGCACAAACATGTTTACACAAACATGTTTACACAAACATGTTCACACAAACATGTTTGCACAAACATGTTTACACAAACATGTTCACACAAACATGTTTACACAAACATGTTTACAGAACGTCACGCAGAACTCCAGGGAACCAGGAGGATGTGGAACCTGAACAGACTCTGACTCACAACAACTTTACTTTACACTCCAGTTTGTAAAGTTTATAAACGGACCCTGTTAAAGCCGACCCTGTCCGTCTGTTAGCAAAATATCTCACCTGGACAACTGCTAACTCTCTGTGAGTAACAAGCGGTAAGCAGACGTCACCATCACTGACGGATGTGAACAGTGAGTGTTTGTAGTTTTCAGTGAATGTTTGTAGTTTTCAGTGAGTGTTCTTCTGGACTGGAATTGAACAGAGAATGTAAAGTTAACCTAAATGTTTTTGACACACGATGTTCAATTAGGCCTGTCGCGATAAACAATAAATCAATTAATCGCATGGTGAATAAAAATTATCGACCTCGTTTTCATTTACCAGCTTCATCGTTTCTTTGTGTTTCTCTGCTGAAGACACTGAATGACAAAAGGCTCAACTCTGGTGTTCTTCACTGACCCCTGCCTTTCTCTTTTCTTTAAAATCCGTTTTAACGATCCAAAATCACATTTTTGGATCGTTAAAAGCAGCAAAGCTGAGAAGCTAAGCTACGAGCTAAGCTAACAGGCCTACCTCGGGGAAAAAAAACTCAGTCTTGTCGAAGCTTCAAAATTCACGGTTGAAACCAGTGTCTTTGTGTAAAAAGTTGTTTTCTCTGCAAAAAGAAGCTGAGAACTTGTTTATTGTTTTTTATTTTTTATTAAAAGATTTGTGTGAAAAATGCTATGCTAAAGAGCTCAAACTACACAGAGCGTCGGCCATTTTGAGAACCGAATAAAGGAAGGAGAGACGGTCCATGTCACGTCAAGGGGCCTCCCTCCCATTTTTCTTAGAGACACACTGCTTGCTCCCTCACTGTCCATCCTTCGGTTCAAACAGTCATACTGCCATCCGGTGGTCAAAAAAGGTACTACACACAAAAATTAACTAACATTTCTTCTTAAATTTGACAATAATTACTACTTCTTGTCAAATTTCAAACAATATTATTGTTCATCACAATAACTTCTGAGACAACCGCCCAGTAAAATATGTCATCATGACAGGCCTGTGTTCAGGTAGAGAGGAGGAGAACAGAGGGAGGTGTTTCGTTTGTTGCTCGTCTGAGGCAGTTTGGAAGGAGTAATTTTATCCACCAAGAGATGCAATGGTGGAGCCAGGGAGTGGCCAAAGGTGCTCTTGGCCCCTCATAGATTAATTTTTGGGCACCCCAGTTCTTGATGTCCTGTATGTAGTGTATGTCCTGTACATATTGCAGTTCTGACAATAAAGTTGACTTTGATAGGGACCTTCTTATACTTGGATGCAGCCACACACTAAAGTGGAGGCTGGTACCGGATATGTTTACATCATGGACCGATGGACTGATTGATTCTCCAGTTCCCCTCTTCACTCTGCGACAGGGGACCACCACTGGATTAACTTTTGGAACCATCCCAATTTAAGATGTTCGCTAAAGCTAATCAACCGTAGCAAACTGAGAAACTGTCAAATATGCACACATTGAGCTAATATAACGTGGTAGTAGCTGAGAGTCGTTAACTAAATATATTCTAAGATCTGACATAAAACAAGATCACATGTGATTGAATATAATGTTATTTTAAAGGTTTGACTAAAACCGTCTCATTTCTCATCATAAGATGATCTACTAGGTAAAAACTCTTGGCGATATGTTACTTCCAGAACGCTGGGCCTCTACGTGATGATGAAGAGATCCACAGTACCCTCCGCTTGTTTTTATGAGATACAAAGCTGAATTATTTGATCAAAATTAAAAACAACCAACAAACCTTCACTGGACTCGTCTCCTGCTCCTCCTCCTCCTCGCTGACTTCCTCTCCCTCAGGTGACAGTGGTGTCCTCTGCTCTCGCCTGTCCTGAGCCAGGAACTTCTCCCTGGCAGAGGAGAAGTCCATGTTGTCCACGCTGTGATCAGACGAGCCGTTGGCCTTGTCCGACAGACTTCCTATCTGTAGCTCGCTGGGGTTGTTGTTGTCGTCCTTCAAAGCCAGAACCAGAGGTAGAGGACTGTGTCCACTGCTGAGGTCCAAAAAACATGTATTCAGTAAGTCTGAGTCACTGGATCCCAGAGTGGAAGGAGAGCTTTCCCCTGAGCTGCAGGTCTTGGACAAATTCAGCTCCTCTGGTTCGTATGTAGGCACTGAAATGGACAGGTGAGTGGGAGGCCGCCGAGGAGGCCGCCGGAGCTCAGGAGTGGGAGGTAAGATGAGGAGTGAGGGAGGAGGATGTGGCAGAGCTACAAGCACCGTGACAGCCATGCTGGCTGAACTGTTCAGTCTCTCCTCTGGGATGATGGTGGCTGCTCGAGGTCTGGGGAGGACAGGAGGAGCAGAGTCTTCAGAGTCCAGCCTCGCCTCCTCCCGAACCTCAGACTCCCCCACGTCGCTGCAGACAGAGACGGAGGTGGGTGCGCTGTGCGTTTTGGCAGAGTTTTTGGGTCCGGCGCCAAGCGCCTGCAGGACGGCCACACCCAGGAAGTGATGTAAGGAGGTGTTGTTGTTGTTGTGCGAGTCGGAGCGGACCAGAGAGGGAGATGAAGGTTTACACATGGAGTTGGGCCGGTCTGACAGGTCGCTGTCAGAGTGAGACCTCCAGAGCTTGTTGTGCCGTTGTTTACTGTAGAGGAGGACAAACCGTTAGCTTCAAACAAACCGTTAGCTTCAAACAAACCGTTAGCTTCAAACAAACCGTTAGCTTCAAACAAACCGTTAGCTTCAAACAAACCGTTAGCTTCAAACAAACCGTTAGCTTCAAACAGACCGTTAGCTTCAAACAGACCGTTAGCTTCAAACAGACCGTTAGCTTCAGACAAACCGTTAGCTTCAGACAAACCGTTAGCTTCAGACAAACCGTTAGCTTCAAACAAACCGTTAGCTTCAAACAAACCGTTAGCTTCAACAAACCGTTAGCTTCAAACAAACCGTTAGCTTCAAACAAACCGTTAGCTTCAAACAAACCGTTAGCTTCAGACAAACCGTTAGCTTCAGACAAACCGTTAGCTTCAAACAAACCGTTAGCTTCAAACAAACCGTTAGCTTCAGACAAACCGTTAGCTTCAGACAAACCGTTAGCTTCAAACAAACCGTTAGCTTCAAACAGACCGTTAGCTTCAGACAAACCGTTAGCTTCAGACAAACCGTTAGCTTCAAACAAACCGTTAGCTTCAAACAGACCGTTAGCTTCAGACAAACCGTTAGCTTCAGACAAACCGTTAGCTTCAGACAAACCGTTAGCTTCAAACAGACCGTTAGCTTCAGACAAACCGTTAGCTTCAGACAAACCGTTAGCTTCAGACAAACCGTTAGCTTCAGACAAACCGTTAGCTTCAGACAAACCGTTAGCTTCAGACAAACCGTTAGCTTCAGACAAACCGTTAGCTTCAGACAAACCGTTAGCTTCAGACAAACCGTTAGCTTCAAACAAACCGTTAGCTTCAAACAAACCGTTAGCTTCAAACAAACCGTTAGCTTCAGACAAACCGTTAGCTTCAAACAAACCGTTAGCTTCAGACAAACCGTTAGCTTCAGACAAACCGTTAGCTTCAAACAAACCGTTAGCTTCAAACAAACCGTTAGCTTCAGACAAACCGTTAGCTTCAGACAAACCGTTAGCTTCAGACAAACCGTTAGCTTCAAACAGACCGTTAGCTTCAGACAAACCGTTAGCTTCAGACAAACCGTTAGCTTCAGACAAACCGTTAGCTTCAGACAAACCGTTAGCTTCAGACAAACCGTTAGCTTCAGACAAACCGTTAGCTTCAGACAAACCGTTAGCTTCAAACAAACCGTTAGCTTCAGACAAACCGTTAGCTTCAGACAAACCGTTAGCTTCAAACAAACCGTTAGCTTCAAACAAACCGTTAGCTTCAAACACGGAGCAAACCCAACGGGTGCTTGTGTACAGAACGCACCTCGCCAGCAGGATGCCCTGGTACTCCTCCAGCTGCTTCATGAAGGACGGGTTTGGTTTGGTGACAGCACGTCTCTCTTTCACATGGTCGAAGGCCGTGTCCAGATCCCAGCCGTACTCCTTCATGGCGTAGGCGATGACCGTGGAGGCGGAGCGGCTCACGCCCATCTTACAGTGAACCAGACACTTCACACCGGCTTTTCTACAGAGACGAGAAAAAGAAAGCTTTACAACATGTACTGTGGAGGGGTGGGGGGTGGGTGCACGAAAGTGTGCAGACGCTTACTTGGCTTTGGTGATGAACTTGAAGGTTTCGTTCCAGTACTCCAGCAGGTTGGTGGCCTCCTCGTCATAAACTCGGATGTTGTGGTACTCAAACATCCCCGGGAAGAAGTTGTCTATTTCCCTGGTCACATTCAGGATGTAGCGCACTCTGCGTCAGACACACAGAGACAAAGGATTACTGGGACCAGTTTATTACAACAAGAACACTGTATAAACTATAAATGAGAATTTTATTCTAGGGGCGTGTCCCAAGCACTGAAAAAGGTGCTGACCCAGCATCGAGAGGAAAGAACTGCTTCATCAGGAGGTGGGGGTGTTGAATGTTTGAAGAACAGCTGATTAATTACTGGACAGATTCAAACTGTGTTTCTGCTGAAAGTGTCTGCTCTGAATGTAAACACCCCAGAGAACCAGCGTGAGGAGTTTACATTCTTAAAGATGTGATTAGGAGGATGGATGTGCTTCTGTGATCCACGAGACAAGTTTGCTTCGTCTCTGGGAATTCAGTGATTGACAGCGTGTGCGTTGGACTAATTAAGAGTTTGCAGACTGGATTAATTAGGAGCACTGAAAGTTCTGCTCTCTCACCCACTGTTCTGCAGCTCATCTAAGTTGGAGGCGTTCCACTCAGAGCCCTGCAGAAAAACACACGCCCAGTCAGGACCACAACTTCTGGACAAGACGTGTCAAAACTAATGAGGACATGCTTGTATAACAAACTAAAGAAAAAAACAAAAACAGCACAAAACTGTAGTCTGGACATGACAACAGGCTTTTCCATATAAAATCTAAATCTTGTAATTATTTAAAAGAGCACATTTACAAACCAAGAACAGCATACGGTATGCTGAAAAAAGAAAACTGAAACGGTTTTGGTCAAATCTTAAAGGGATCTCAGACTTATTGCACATATTGGTCTTAATGTGATATTTACTCTCTTTTCTACTAAAAGTTGTTGTTTGTGACATGTGAAAACTCTTAATTACTTTTTAAATTATGAATGCCTCTTTTTCACAATAAAATGTCACCTTAATTTTACTGCTGCAATGCATTCTGGGACGATGACAGACATCACTTGTGGTGGAGAATAAAACACAAGGAGTCAAGGCTAAAAGGTTATAACGTGAAAACAAAGTTTTATTTTATATTACAGTAGTTCTTATGCACTACCGGTATATATATGGGTCGAATCAATCAAACGTGATCGACTTGTGATGTTTAATTTATTAGCTCTGGGCAAAATGCCATTAGCTCTGGAGCTAACACTACCGGTATATATAAAGTATTAGCTCTGGAGCTAATGATATATATATATATATATATATATATATATACAGTATACAGTACATATATATATATTTGCTCTGGAGCTAAAGCTACCGGTACATATATTAGCTCTGGAGCTAACGCTACATATATTAGCTCTGGAGCTAACGCTACATATATTAGCTCTGGAGCCAACACTACATAGTTTACCTCTGGAGCTAACGCTACATACCGGTATATTACCGTAGATCTGGAGGTAATGCTACATTTATTAATTCTGGAACTAAAGCTACATATTAGCTCTGGAAGTAATGCTACATACACTATATTAGCTCTGGAGCTAAAGCTACATATTAGCCCTGGAGCTAATATTACATATATTAGCTTCAAAGCTAACATTACATATAGTATTAGCTTCAAAGCTAACATGAAAGTTG
>JBBPBX010013500.1:0-52303 GCA_038048925.1 Garcialebias charrua
AGTGGCATATGCAGTAAGGCACATTGGGCATCCCTAAATAAGACCGTTCAGAGCACACTGTATATGTACCAGCAGTGGTGTAGATATTAGAGTAGTGTAAATAAATGTAAACAGTAGTAATTACATGTAAGCAGTAGTAATAAAAGTAAACAGTATTAATAAATGTAAACAGAGAATGTAAACAGTATTATGATTATAGGCAGTGATGTAATACAGACATTAGTGCAAGTATGAGAAGTAGTGCAAACTGTATGAGCACATGACCGAGAGTTTAGTGAAAACCCGTTTGATGACACAGAGTCTAGTGTTAAAAACTTTGTGTTGAGTGATAATGTGTGAGAAAGTTTTAGTGTTAAGGCAGTTCAAATGGGAGGGGGGGCAGAGCAGGCAGAGTGTTTAGCATTCTGACTGCCTGATGAACAGAGCTGTCTCTCAGTCTGCTGGTTCGAGCCTGGAGACTCCTCAGTCTCCTCCCTGATGGCAGCAGTCTGAAGCAGCTGTGTAGTGGGTGTGTGGGATCACCTGCCATGCGGTGGGCTTTCCGAGTGAGGCGTTTGCTGTGTAAGTCCTGCAGTGAGGGCAAGGAGGTGCCCACGATCTTCTCAGCTGCTCTCACAATGCGCTGGAGGCTCTTGCGGCAGGATGCAGTACATGCAGGGGGGCCGCCAGGAATATTGGGCCCCATGACAAAAAATCCAATTGGGCCCCCCTGCACAGCTGCTTTTGCCACATCTCTAGAATCTAACTGATCCAGCAAAAGTTTTACATAAATAACATTAAAGGCTTGCTTCCTTTGGTCCAATACTGGTACTAGCACAATATTTACTGTTAGTGAATTGTACATGCAACCGTCTGCATAGAGTATGCAATTCACTATTTAAAGCAAGATAAAAAAAAAAAAAAAACGAGGAGCCCCGCCGCCGGCAGAGACACGACGAGCAAGCGTGGCGTGCGCATGTGTTCTGAACGCAAACACGCTTCAAATTATTGTTAGTTCATATATCTGCTCTCAAATCAGTGGTAACATACTGCACACTCAAACTGATGGCATAATATGCCATCGTGAAATGGAGGCTAAGCTAGCGAACAGGTTGATAATCACGCACATCTCTACCCACCTCTCTTGGGGAAAAACTGTGTTACAAATCGACACCCTTTCCTTTGTCTGTCTTCCTTTTCTTTTTTCTCTTTCCTTTTTTGACAGCCTGATTTTACGATTTTTCTGGGCAGCATGTTTGTTGTTACTCTGTCATCCTCTGACTGCAAAGTAACACCAGCAGCGTCAAGTGAGCTAAAGCAGCTAGGAACATACCATTTCATGCAGATGCAGGGGGGTGTTTGTTAAATATGAGGATGTTTGCTTTTTGGTCTGGGAGAGATATAAAGCTACTACCATTAATGTATTATTATCAGGGTCCCACCACACCATCCATCCATCCATCCATTATCGTCCGCTTATCCGGGGTCGGGTCGCGGGGGTAGCAGCCTAAGTAGGGAGGCCCAGACTTCCCTCTCCCCAGCCACATGGAGCAGCTCCTCTGGGGGAATCCCAAGGCGTTCCCAGGCCAGCCGAGAAACATAGTCCCTCCAGCGCATCCTGGGTCTTCCTCTGGGTCTCCTCCCGGTGGGACATGCCCGGAACACCTCACCAGGGAGGCGTCCAGGAGGCATCCTAACCAGATGCCCGAGCCACCTCAACTGGCTCCTCTCGATGTGGAGAAGCAGCGGCTCTACTCCGAGTCCCTCCCGGATGACTGAGCTTCTCACCTATCTCTAAGGGAGAGTCCAGACACCCTGCGGAGAAAACTCATTTCAGCCGCTTGTATCCGAGATCTCGTTCTTTCGGTCGCAACCCAAAGCTCACCACACCATGAAAAATAAAATTAAAAAAAGGCCAATCTGGGGCCCCTGTCAGTCAAGGGCCCTTGGAATTGTACCAACTTTTACCCCCCATACGGCACCCCTGAGTACATGCACCAAATCCCACAGTGATGCAGCTGGTCAGGACACTTTCTATGGCACCTCTGTAGAAGGTGCTCATGATGGGGGTTGAAGCTCCAGCCCTTTTCAGCTTGCGGAGAAAGTAGAGACGCTGGTGAGCCTTCTTTGCCAGTGCTGCAGTGTTCCTGCTCCAGGACAGGTCCTTTGAGACGTGCACTCCCAGGAACTTGGTGCTGTCTACTCTCTCCACTGCGGTGCTGTTGATGGTCAGAGGGGCATGTTGGGCATCCTTCTTCCTGAAGTCCACAACAATCTCCTTTGTCTTCTCCACGTTGAGAGTGAGATTGTTGTGTCCGCACCACAAGGCCAGGCGGCTCACCTCGTTCCTGTAGTCCGTCTCATCGTTGTTGCTGATGAGACCCACCACTGTTGTGTCGTCCGCAAACTTGATGAAGTGGTTGGAGCTGTACGATGGTGTGCAGTCGTGTGTTAGCAGGGTGAATAGAAGGGGGCTCAGCACACATCCTTGTGGGGCCCCTGTGTTCAATGTGATGGTGCTAGATGTGTTACTCCCGACCCGCACTGTCTGTGGTCTCCCGGTCAGGAAGTCTAGCAGCCAGTTACACATTGAGGTGTTCAGCCCCAGACTGTCCAGTTTAAGGATGAGCTGTTGGGGGATGATGGTGTTAAATGCCGAGCTGAAGTCGATGAACAACATTCTAACATAGGAGTCCTTCGTGTCCAGATGTGTGAGAGCTGTGTGAAGGGCAGAGGAGATGGCATCGTCGGTTGAGCGATTAGGTCGGTATGCAAATTGGAAGGGATCCAGGGAGTCAGGGAGGACAGATGTGATGCTTTTCATGACTAGCCGTTCAAAGCACTTCATCAGGATGGGGGTGAGTGCTACTGGGCGATAGTCATTGAGGCATGCGGGCGTTGCCTTCTTTGGGACAGGGATGATGGTGGTGGCTTTGAAACAGGTGGGGACGATGGCCTGGCTCAGTGAGATGTTAAAGATGTCCGTGAAGACCGCTGCGAGTTCCCCTGCACAGTCCTTCAGCACACGACCAGGTATGTTGTCAGGACCAGAGGCCTTCCGGGCGTTAATCTTGATGAATGATCGCCTTACGCTGTCTGAGGACAGCGTCAGCACCTGGCCATCAGAGGTCAACCAGCCCTCCCACCTTCTTCAAATCAAACAAAATTGGTGTCAATCATCTCGGCTACGTTTGTGCTGGTTTGTGAAGCAAAAATTTTTGTTTGTGCTGCTTTGGCTTTGAAGATATTAATGTAAGTGTAAAGGTCAAAAGGTCAACCAGCCCCCCCACCTTCTCGAAATCATATGAAATTGGTGTCAAACGTTTGTGCAGGTTTGTGCAGCAAAATTTTTTGTTTGTGCCGCTATCATTTTAAAGTTATAAAGAAAAGTTTCTAGAGGTCATCAAAGGTCAACCAGCCCTCCCACCTTCTTCAAATCAAACAAAATTGGTGTCAATCAACTCGGCTACGTTTGTGCAGCAAAAATTTTTGTTTGTGCTGCTTTGGCTTTGAAGATATTAATGAAAGTGTTAAGGTCAAAAGGTCAACCAGCCCCTCCACCTTCTCGAAATCATACGAAATTTGTGTCAATCAACTCAGCTACGTTTGTGCAGGTTTGTGCAGCAAAAATTTTCGTTTGTTCCGCTATCATTTTAAAGTTATAAAGAAATGTTTCTGGAGGACATCAAAGGTCAACCAGCTCCCCCACCTTCTTCAAATCAAACAAAATTGGTGTCAATCAACTCGGGTGCGTTTGTGCTGGTTTGTGCAGCAACATTTTTTGTTTGTGCTGCTTTGGCTTTGAAGATATTAATGAAAGTGTAAAGGTCAAAAGGTCAACCAGCCCCCCCACCTTCTCGAAATCATACGAAATTAGTGTCAATCAACTCAGCTACGTTTGTGCAGTTTGTGCAGCAAACATTTTCCTTTGTGCCGCTATCATTTTAAAGTTATAAAGAAATGTTTCTAGAGGTCATCATAGGTCAACAAGCCTCCCAACTTCTTCAAATCAAACAAAATTGGTGTCAATCAACTCGGATACGTTTGTGCTGGTTTGTGCAGCAACATTTTTTGTTTGTGCTGCTTTGGCTTTGAAGATATTAATGAAAGTGTAAAGGTCAAAAGGTCAACCAGTCCCCCCACCTTCTCGAAATCATACGAAATTAGTGTCAATCAACTCAGCTACGTTTGTGCAGTTTGTGCAACAAACATTTTCCTTTGTGCCGCTATCATTTTAAAGTTATAAAGAAATGTTTCTAGAGGTCATCAAAGGTCAACCAGCCCCCCACCTTCTTCAAATCAAACAAAATTGGTGTCAATCAACTCGGCTACGTTTGTGCAGGTTTGTGCAGTAAGAATTTTTGTTTGTGCTACTTTGGTTTATGAGATATTAAAAATTATTTATAGGTCATCCAGAGGTCACATTGATACAACTTGTTCCAAATCAAACCAAAGTGGTCTACTTTTTTAGTGCTCCGTTTGTGTAGGTTTGTAGAGCAAATATTTTCATTTGTGCTGCTTTGGTTTATGAGATATTAAAAATTATTTATAGGTCATCCAGAGGTCACATCCCTACAACTTGCTCCAAATCAAACCAAAGTGGACTACTTTTTTAGTGCTCCGTTTGTGCTGGTTTGTGCAACAAAAATTTTCGTTTGTACTGCTTTGGTTTTTGAGATATTAAAAATTATTTATAGGTTATCCAGAGGTCACATTCATGCAACTTGCTCCAAATCAAACCAAAGTAGTCTACTTTTGTAGTGTTCCGTTTGTGCAGGTTTGTGCAACAAAAATGTCCATTTGTACTACTTTGGTTTATGAGATATTAAAAATTATTTATAGGTTATCCAGAGGTCATATCCTTACAACTTGCTCCAAATCAAACCAAAGTGGTCTACTTTTGTAGTGCTCTGTTTGTGTTGGTTTGTGCAAC
Source organism: Garcialebias charrua (assembly GCA_038048925.1). Classification (NCBI taxonomy): domain Eukaryota; kingdom Metazoa; phylum Chordata; class Actinopteri; order Cyprinodontiformes; family Rivulidae; genus Garcialebias; species Garcialebias charrua. The sequence goes on from JBBPBX010013500.1 coordinate 4,913, forward strand.
AAAAATTTTTGTTTGTGCTGCTTTGGTTTATGAGATATTAAAAATTATTTATAGGTCATCCAGAGGTCACATCCCCACAACTTGATCCGATCTAACCTCTTCTGCTTCCTCTTCACTGGAAATGGGCGTAGTGTCATCTACGATTTTGCTTTTAAGGTTTGATTTGCACACTTCTGACATGATGGGATTACCATGACTGTCATTACCCTCTGTCTCACTTAATGCCACAGTGGCAATGCTGCGTATTATGACCTTTGCTTCCTCCAAAGATTGCGACTTGACCAGCTGTGCCATTGAACGCACATAGAAGTCTTTCACCCAATGAAGTTTTTTCCTCAAACAATCTCACTGGGAAATCATTTTGATCAGGTGTACCACCTCCACTCGGATGAAGCACATTACCACTCAACACAAAGTTTTTAACACTGGACTCTGTGTCATCAAACGGGTTATTCACTAAACTCTCGGTCATGTGCTCATACAGTTTGCACTACTTCTCATACTTGCACTAATGTTTGTATTACATCACTGCCTATAATCATAATACTGTTTACATTCTCTGTTTACATTTATTAATACTGTTTACTTTTATTACTACTGCTTACATGTAATTACTACTGTTTACATTTACACTACTCTAATATCTACACCACTGCTGATACATATACAGTGTGCTCTGAACGGTCTTATTTAGGGATGCCCAATGTGCCTTACTGCATATGCCACTTTTTGCCTCTATAACAACATCAACTACTACCTCATACATATACTGTGTACATTAACTCATACGCTGCTTTGCCACTTTGCAAATGTCAATGCTAGAAACCTTTAGTTTATTTTAGTTATACTTTTTATACTCTTTTTTTATACTAGTATGCAAAAACTCAGGACAGTATTATGTTCATTAAATGTTTAATGTTTTAGTTTTAGTTTTAGAGTTGGTGTAAATTTTCATACTCTTATACCACTATGCAAAAACTCAGGACAGTGTTAGTTTTACTATTTTATGCTTATGTCTATTATTATATGTTTCAGTGTTTCAATGTTTAGATGTTTACTGTTGCACCGAGGGACTGAGAGAAACGCAATTTCGGTCCTGTGTATGTCCTGTACAGTACATATTGCAGATCTGACAATAAAGTTGACTTTGACTTTGACTTTGGCATGGTGGCAGTTTGCTACATTTGTTTTGAAGCAGAACACCGAAACACTCATTTACATAGCTCTTCAAATCAGACAGATGTGTGAAAGCCTTAACCAAAGCACCAAGTAAAGCCAGAGAAAAATCTGAAATTGCCTCTTTTGGGACTAGTGCTCCAGCGCGAATCCATTCTGACAACCATCTTGTGATTGCCTGGACATCATGTCGCTCTGACAGCATTTGAACCACAGGGATGTGGGAGTTGTCGCTTCCTGTTAAAACTCCTTGATACAGGAAGATATGTCCAGACAAGCCGTTCGGCCTGACAAGCTTTTTAACAACTGAGCCAGTTGCATCAAAAGCAACAATGGGGTGTTTCTCTGTCTGGTACATCATCATTTGGGTAGGACTCCAGTAGTGACAGAAGAATTTGTCTAATCCAATGTCACCAATACGTCCACTGTGAGGACAACTACATTTTGTTGCCTGTAGTGACAATATTGGGTTTTATGAGGTATTTCAGATTCATGTTGTTCTTGTTTGGCTTTACGTAGAGTTGCTAAATTTGGTAGATGACTTGGCTCAGGGTCTCCAAAGTCCATCAGTTTTTCTGACTTTGATGCTCTCCACACATGTGGCTGCTGTCTGCTTTCACAAAGTTCTTTTTTTACTTCTTCACGCAGTCTTCCAGACAATGGTCTCTTTGAAAAACCCTGTGTGCAGGGATTCATCCGTGTTTTCCATCACACACCGAAGCACCATTGGGCATTGCATGTCCGGTTCCTTTTCACATGTAATGTACAGTTGACCCTTGCACTCTTTACAGAAACCTATTATTTTGATGAAAGATGACACCTGGTTGGGGTACACCTTGGCTCTTTTAAATGTAAAAGTGCAAGAACTTTTAATTTCATTCCAGATTCCCTCGTTCACAATATGAGTCCATGTGCCTCTCTTCAAAATAGTGTATGCCCTTTTTTTAAACATATCCTTTTTGTATGTGACTCTCTCTGGAATCATATGCTTCCACTGTTCAAATGGGAGCTCCACATTAAAAGTCGTATTGCCTTTCTTTTGTAAAGGAGACGTGCTTTGGTCAAAAGGAGTGCCACTCTCGCTGCTGTCTGTCTCCGTCATGTTCTTTTCATTTTTATAATCAAGAGTAGCCCAGATATTGAGTCTGTTTAATTTGACAAATGTGTAAAGGGCTTTTGGTGTTAGCTTTTCGCCAAGTTGTTTACTGAGCTCTCCCCATATCCCATTACTTGGACTTGCGATGTTGCCATTTCTTATGACTGCATTTTTTGAAGCACAGAGGACTTCAATTACAGCTGTTTGGGGAACCAATGACTTCTTTGGCATCTGTGTAGCAAAATAATAATAAAAACAATCCTGTTACATGAATATGTTGAAACATTTCAAATAACACAACAGAGAATCAGTAGTCATCGAAATCTTCAAAGCTGTAGTATGCAACCTCCGTATTTGTAAATACCAATATTTTGCAATATTACAGTATGGTACAGATAATCTGTGAAAATAAATATAAGGACTCCTCTGTCTTCTCCCAATGCTACCATACTTATACATATTTATACATGCATAAATATCCATCTATCCATCCATCCATTTTCTAACACCCTTATCCCTAGCTTGAAATAGTTATGGTTTTGGAAAATATGTAAAAATACATTCCTTTTACAAAGCATGCATATTGCAGATGCAAGTGGACAAGCATATCTTGAAGTATTGAAAAGAAGTGTTGATGATTGCTCTTGATCGTAATCTAAAAGTATGGTCCTCTGGATATTCAAAAAAAAGCAACAAAAAAAACCACACACAAAAACTGTAGAAACATTTTGTCTTTCGTCCGAAAGACTTCCTCAGTCTGAGCTGCTGTATTCATCGCAGTCATATAAATAGCACCCTCTCACAGTGGATTGACCAGTTGGCTGATGACAGCCTGAAACCAGCTGCTCACATGATCAAGGAGGACCATCAGCCTAACGATGGATCGTTAGCACCCTGATGGTTGTTTGCTATTCACAGAGGGCTAAGTGATACTAGCAATAACGGTGTTCTATAAGAGGGACAGTTGAACCCGGAGGCCTCCACCCCTGTTTAATGATGGACGGTTTCTTTTCACAAAGATGGCCTCCTTTACTCCTCTCTCAAGCCATCGTTCTTCTCTATCAAGGATAGATAATTTGTTGCACAAACCTGCACAAACGGAGCACCACAAAAGTAGACCACTTTGGTTTGATTTGGAACAAGTTGTAGGAATGTGACCTCTGGATGACCTATACATAATTTTTAATATCCCATAAACCAAAGCAGCACAAACGAAAATTTTAGCTGCATAAACCAGCACAAACGGAGCACTAAAAAAGTAGACCACTTTGGTTTGATTTGGAGCAAGTTGTAGGGATGTGACCTCTGGATGACCTATAAATAATTCTTAATATCTTATAAACCAAAGTAGCACAAACGAAAATTTTTGTTGCACAAACGGAGAACTACAAAAGTAGACCACTTTGGTTTGATTTGGAGCTAGTTGTAGGAATGTGACCTCTGGATGACCTATAAATAATTTTTAATATCTCATAAACCAGTGGTCCCCAAACTTTTTCCTGTGAGGGCCACATAACTTTTCCCTTCTCTGGTGGGGGGCCGGAGTCAGTTTTTAACAGGAAAAAGTGTGACGATTGCAGGAGTGCCTAAATCAGGGGTGCCCAACCTTTTTTGAACCAAGAGTTACTTTTGAAGTCGGCAGTTTGCCGAGAGCTACTCGTCCAGTCTCAGTATCAAAAAACAAAATTTTTCATCTCCCTACTCCTCACTTCTTTAAAGTAAATAAAACAGAACGTAATGTGTTGCTAGTTTTATTTAATTAAAGTATTTTATCAAAGTAAAATGACGCAATATTTGAAAAGCACACCATATTTTTTAAAGAAACGAATAAACAATGAACTGAACAATATAAAACTCCCTCATTTACACTAACTATTTACAAAAAGTGACTTACAAAGGTGCAGATTTACAAATCTCCAACAACTATTTCAAACCTCAATAAAACCTAAATATCAAAACTAGGCAGCTGCTCTGTGCAGCAGGATGGTGTCATCTGGTGCAAGCTGTATACAATAAATGTGTCTCTACCTTAGTGGCACTTCTGACACTGAGAGGAGGAGGCGCGGCGCAGTATGAGGTGGTCTGAGAGCAGACTCCAGAACTCTCCATCCACGCCAGGTGATGCTCGAATTACAGATGAAGCAAATAGACTTTGAATTAGAATAAACAAAAAAATACTCCTCCTCCCACTCTGTGTGAAAATAATACGTTTTTGTTTGCTTGTTTGCTAGTTTTCCATCCATGTTTACTGTGCACCGACAGCTCCACTGCTGTCCTAAAGTCTCGTGAGAGCGCTGTGTCACCGCACCCAAAACTCGCAAGACTATGTCTGTGAGAATACAAGATGAGGAGGGCTGAGGAAAGCGTTGCTGCGCATTGGAATATCGTCACTCCTCCCACCCCAGCTAGCTCCCTTTATGTGAAAGGGAGACAATTCAACTTACTCCTTCATCTTTAAAAACTGTGTTAGGATAGGCTAAGTACTTGGTGACCGTACAGTACTGTACATGTATTCATTTGTAAAAAAAAAAAAAAAAAAAAAATTTTTTTTTTTTTTTTTACTATTGTTCTGGGGGCCGGACCAAATGTGGGGGCGGGCCGGATGCGGCCCGCGGGCCGTAGTTTGGGGAACACTGTCATAAACCAAATCAGTACAAACAAAATTTTTTATTGCACAAACCAGCACAAATGGAGCACTAAAAAAGTAGACAACTTTGGTTTGATTTGGAGTAAGTTGTAGGGATGTGACCTCTGGATGACCTATAAATAATTTTTAATATCTCATAAACCAAAGCAGTACAAACTAAATTTTTTTTTGCACAAACCTGCACAAACAGAGCACTAAAAAAGTAGACCACTTTGGTCTGATTTGGAGCAAGTTGTAGGGATGTGACCTCTGGATGACCTATAAATAATTTTTAATATCTCATAAACCAAAGTAGCACAAACAAAAATTTTTACTGCACAAACCAGCACAAATGAAGCACTACAAAAGTAGACCACTTTGGTTTCATTTGGAGTAAGTTGTAGGGATGTGACATCTGGATGACCTATAAATAATTTTTAATATCTCATAAACCAAAGCAGCACAAACGAAAATATTTGTTGCACAAACCTGCACAAACAGAGCACTAAAAAAGTAGACCACTTTGGTTTGATTTGGAGCAAGTTGTATCAATGTGACCGTTGGATGACCTATAAATAATTTTTACTATCTCATAAACCAAAGCAGCACAAACGAAAATTTTTGCTGCACTAACGGAGCACTAAAAAAGTAGACCACTTTGGTTTGATTTGGAGCAAGTTATAGGGAATTGACCTCTGGATGACCTATAAATAATTCTTAATTTCTCATAAACCAAAGCAGCACAAACGAAAATTTTTGTTGCACAAACCTGCACAAACGTAGCCGAGTTGATTGATACCAATTTTGTTTGATTTGAAGAAGGTGGGAGGGCTGGTTGACCTTTGATGACCTCTAGAAAAATTTCTTTATAACTTTAAAATGATAGCGGCACAAACAAAAAATTTTGCTGCACAAACCAGCACAAAAGTAGCACAAACGTTTGACACAAATTTGGTTTGATTTCGAGAAGGTGGGGGGGGGGCAACTTCACTCAGGTCCTTTGTTGTCCTACTCAAACCGGGTGCCTCTAGGACCCAGAGGCCCTGTGTTTTAATATGGAAGACGCAGATAGCAAGCGGAGACCCTGCTCCGAGATATGTGCGCAGCAGTGTTGCCAGGTGTACGATAATTATCGTATTTGTACGATAATTTTGCCCTCTGTACGATGTACGATCAATAATCCCGAAAAAGGCCAAAAATACGATAATTTGACCATTCTGTGAACGTGTAGTTGTGATCAATTTCCATCAGCCTGTCGCAACTGTCTGTCGGAGTTTTTTTTGTGAACCCTGAAGGCATCTTGAAATCCCAGCCAATCGTGCTTTTCTAAATGCGACTTAAGAGTGACGTATGTGCAGAACAACGACCATGATTGGCTGAATAGTCCGCTGCGCCCGCCCCATGAATTAGAAAAAGCAGAGCCGTGTACTTGGAGCCATGTGACACCGGTCTGGAAGAAGTGATGAAAATGATAGAACATTTATATAAAGTTGAATGTTAAATGATAATAAAGAAATATATTAAGAAAATATGACAGGAAAACTGGGACATAACTGATACAGGAAGACATTTACACAACATTCCTAAAAAGGTAAGATAATGGCTGTGTCTCAATTCAGGGGCTGCATCCTCATGAGTGCGCATTTGTCGGCCGCATACGTCATTGCCCCGCGCGGAGGACTGTCCCAATTCGAAGACTCCTCCTCATGCGGCCGAGGAATGCGGCCTACTTCCTGCCGAAATCGAAGGATGCATTCGTGAATCCTTCAAGACGGAGGCTATCCCAGAATTCATAGCGCCAGCAGAGATTTCGCGGGGGGGGGGACTTTCTGCGTGCAGTGTCGGGCTGCTGCGTGTTGTTGAGTCATCAGCTCGTTTTAACAACAACCTCAGCGCGAATATTCATTCAACCTTTATTTAGTCATCTCAAACAACCTCAGCTCGAATATATCTCATTAAAATTTAACTACAGAAACGACAAAAAAAAATGTGTTAGCTGAATATACAGTATTAGTGTTTCTGAGTTTACTGTTTTTGAAGAACTGATTACAAATCAGATTATTTTACACGTGTAGCAAGGATTTTCTGAGGGGCAATGTTTTAAAAGCCAGAGTGGACCTATGAATTGCAAGATGTCCAGTAGCACAGTTGGTTAATCAACTTGCGTTTGGTGCAGAGATACTTTTCTCGAAGCTGGTTCGAATCTCACTCGGTCCAGTTAAAACTTATTTTACGTTTGTCTTTTATTGGATTAAAAAAAAAAGGAGTTTCACAAACTCCTTCCTTTTAATCTCAGTCCTCATTTTTTTATCCAATAAAAGACAAACGTAAAATAAGTTTTAACCGTACCGAGTGAGATTCGAACCAGCTTCAAGAAAAGTATCTCTGCACCAATCGAAGGTTGATTTACCAACTGAGCTACTTGACAACTTGCATTTTGTAGGTCCACTCTGGGTTTTAACAGATCACCCCTTATAAGCTGATTTGTAATCAGTTCTTAACAAACAGTAAACTCAGAAACACTAATATATATACATGTATTCAGCTAACTAATATATTTTAGCGGCGTCCCTTCTCTTTCCACACACACCAAGCGGCACACAAGAACTTCCCACCCATTTCAAGAGAACGCCCCACCCACTTCAATGCCGGCTCTCCGGAAGGCTAGACCGTCCCATTTCAGCAGTTTCGCTCAGCCCACCCGGTCTTGTGAGTGCGTGGCCTACTCGGCCCAGCTAGGCTGGGTCCTCATGAGGACGCAGCCCCTGAATTGAGACACAGCCATACAGTACAAAGAAAGCAGGAAGAAACAGGAACTTACTCGCATTAGAATAGGACACACGGGGCTTAATTTATTCATTCAACCTTTATTTAATAAATCTCTTAAAATAATTGGAAAACATGCAACAGGACTTTTTTTGTGACATGTGCACCAGCAATTTCCCTGAAACGGTTCAACATGTCTTTATGGAACAAGAAGAAAGCATTTCCAAAAATAAATAAATAAAATGAATATTAAATTTACAATTAGGGATGTTTTTAGTAGTGATATCAGTAAAGTTTAAGATCAAGTTATTATTTCCTTAAAAATACAAACTTAATAGACAGAATGTAGTTGAGTTATTAAATTAATTTTACAGAATTCATTATTTTTATTTTTTTTAAATCTGTCTACACTTCAGCTCAGTGGTGGTTAACCACCATGAAACAAAACAAGAAGGGGGGGAGGGGGGCCCCTCATTAGTTGCCACCAGACATTAATACATATTATTGTCTCTGGTTCCCACCAGTACTGTACTGACGCCACAAAGCTGGGGGTGCCTGTTAGACGCTATTCAACAACAGAGTGAATATAGCATACTTGTTATTTTGTTTATGACGGATGTACGATAATTTCCCTCAAAATACGATAATTTTAGGGCTCTAGTACGATAATCCTACATTTCTCACCTGGCAACACGGTGCGCAGCAAGCGTTCATCCTGATGTGAAACAGTACAAAGACAAGATTTCAGGTCTTTAGCAAACTCGAGACAGAATTTGCAGTTTTTCTCTCACCACTCACCATCAGAGCTTCTGATGTGCCTGTTGACATGCAACTTGAAATCATTGATTTGCAGTGTGATGTAGAATTGAAGGACAAATTTGCCCTAGTGGGCTTGGACACATTTTACAAGTATCTCTTACCACGCTATCCTAAATTGACAGCACTGGCTGCAAAAATGTTGTCCGTGTTTGGGACTACCTACCGTTGTGAGCAAGTTTTCTCACTAATGAACATTAATAAAACAAAGCTACGCTCAAAGCTCAATTTATGTGTTCACAATTGCTTCCTAGATGTGGAAAATGAAATTTAAATTAATTCATTTCTAAATTTTGATGGGTTTGATGCATTTTTAACATGCAAGGAAGTGTTTAACAAAACAGTTTGTTGACTAAATGTTTTAAAACGTGCAATCACTGATCAGTTTTTAATATGTAATGCACTTAAATAAATGTTAAACTGAGTAAAAGTGTAAAAGGACAATTAATTTAATGCAAATATTTTTATAATTTATTTCTTCTTTGCACTAATACAAAGAAAAAAGTGGACTTACTGTTCGTTCTATGTAATTTTGGAATGAGTTTCCTGGTCTGGCCCACTTGAGATCAGATAAGCTGTATGCGGCCCCCAGATCAAAATGAGTTAGACACCCCTGTGCTATGCTATCAGTAATGATGACGACCATAGATATTATATAAATACTAGATACCTCATGGTGGGCAGAATCGCATCGCGCAGCGCAGCCATATTGGATGGGGGTTTCCACTTAAGAGCCAACGGGAGTAAACACAGGGCGAGTTACTATGCCCGTATTTTGTGCAGCTTATGGTTGCAATAACCAGCGCAGTGTTGAAAGTAGATCACATGGGATTACCTTTCACAAGTAAGATTGAACAATAGTTTTGGTTATTTGATCATTTATATTTTGTCATCATTGCTAATGTTGTCCTACGTTATGTCTGTACATACCGCTTCAGTCAGGATCACTTGGAACTTTTGTTCAACTCTATCAGGGCATCAGGTATAATTTTTACATTTATAATTAGTCTTTTTAGTCTGTGGGCCAGACTGGATATCAGTACCATTTGGGTAGGCAAATTCTAGTACAGATTTTTGTATGCTAACACATCCCTAGTTTACAGTATATTTTGATGTGATAGACCACTTCAGACACCAGTATGTATGTTTTTTATAACCTGAGGGGAAATATTGTTATGCGGTTTCCTTACCCTCTGAAGAAATATTTTTTATGGATCTGACTGTCCTCATTAAACAGCTCTGTAATCTAAGTGTGTAAATGTTTTATTTATATCCATCTTTTTAGGAGGCTGGAATAACAATCCCACTGCAGGACAGTTCCAGGCCATTTTTCGCCGTTTGATGGTCCGTTGTGGTGTTTCACCAAGTGGGTCAGGCAATGTGACAGCACAAGATGAGACAGTATCCCTATCAGCTGATGTCCCTATCAGTTCACCCACTCGTCTAAAGGCCAAACTCAATGAAGCTTTGGATAAAGTGGAGAGTCTAGAGCGAGAAAAGGTGAATGCAAAGGCCCGAGAGCGTAGAGCAAAGAAAACCGTGAAGAGTATTCTGGAGGATCTGAAGAGGAAGAACCTTCTAAATGAGGAGCTGAAAGAAAGGCTTGACTTCCTAGCCCCAATTGCAGGGAGGGTAGTGAAAGGACCTGGAGGGTTTAGATTACTTTTTCAGGTCTTATAAAAAAAGGTTCGTTCACAACTGTTTACATGCACAGCACTCAAAAATAATAAAAAAAATAGTTGCTGTAGCATTGTACACAAGACTCTGTATTGTATGCTGAGTGAGAGAGTAAAATAAATTCAAATGAACAATCAAATTAGTTTTTTTTATTTAAAAATGTATACATTTATTAATATCCATGCCATATGTGTATCTTTGTTAAAGAGCATAAAACAAAGTATTTAAGCATGAAAGCACATACTTTTATTGAGTAACAGTGTCACACGTCATAACCACATCTCTGACGTTTATAACAAACAAAACCGTGTGAAAATCGGGTAAGAATTCGTGAAGTTATGATTGTTTTTTAGTGGAGCATACAGCTTCTTCAATACAAATAAATGCGCTGGGAGCGCGAAATATACCCATCCAAGATGGCGGCCGCACGGAACGGCAGCTCCAGTTTTTTTAATTTTTTTTATAGAAAAAACAAGTACAAAAAAAACTTACAATGTCAAACATGGCTCGAGACTTAAGGCATGCATAGCACAACAGAGAGTAAAGGCACATAAACAAAAACAAAAATGTGTCTTGGGCAGCTTACAACAGAAATTCGTTACAGATTGTTTTAGTTTTTAAAGCTTTTGCATTAGTACAATACTTTAAAGTAGATAAGTAAGAAGAAATATAATTAGAAAACACTATAAATCTAGGTTTTAGCAAGGAGAATTTACAGCTGTGGATGTAAAATTTGGCTAAGAGTAGTATTAAATTTACAACAAAAACTTTCTCACTTGAAATATTTGGACAAAAGAAACCAAACAGTATAATTTTAGCGTCAAATGGTAGGTCAATTTCTAACTTTCTATTTACATACATGAAAATGTCTTTCCAGAACACCTGAGTATGAGAACAGTCCCAGAAGAGATGGATGATGGTCTCCTCAGAGCTGTGGCAGAGTGAACACATTGGGTCTACGTTTGGACGGTACTTGGAGATTATAGGATAACATTTATGCAGAATCTTTAGGGACACTTCTCGAATCTTATTGGTTATAAAGTATTTTCTAGGTAACAACCAAACATCTTTCCAACAGATATCATTAAATAAATTATCCCAGTGTAGGAGGTGGTGAAGAGACGACACAGGAGACGGGATATAGTTCTTCACTTTTAATCATCTCCTACTAAACTGGCGGGAAACCACCCAACACCGCCTTATATACCAACACCATATCTGGTCCTCTGGACCTTTCACAATAAAAGCATCCTGTACACATTCTGTCCACTGGGTGTGAGTAGAGCCCCCTAGTGGTCCACCACACACGCCCCCCCAGAACACCCAGTAAGGTCCATCACTAGTCCCGCATTTTAGGTTTGATTAAACGACCAGAACGGCTGAACCTGGGCCCTGCAGAACCAGTCTGATGAAGCGGAGGGCTACGAGGAGGGTCTACAGAAGATTCGGGCTCCAATGAACGTTGAGAGTCTCTGGAAGAAGGATCGCAGTCCGTTAGCAATGTGGATGGAGGTCTGCCCCTGCGAGGAGCCTGGGCCGTAACAACCTGATCATCTGACACAACATGAGCTGGTTTAAGCCTATCGATACAGACAGTCTCAGTACGACCCCCTAAATCTAAAAGGAAATGTTTCGGACCTGGTTGAAGAACCCGAAACGGTCCATCATACAAAGGTTGTAGTGGTGTCCTGTGTGCATTGTGTTTGACAAAAACAAATTTAGAGGACTCCAGACTCTTAGGGACAAACGACTGCGGTAAACAATGGTGTACCGGGCCGGGGACACGAAAAGGGGCCTCCTGAGGTGAAAAATGTGGCAACGGTGGGGCGAATTGTGGTGAGGGTACCTCAGGTAAAAACTCACCGGGGACGCGCACAGGCTGACCGTAAACCAGTTCAGCCGGGGAAGAGCTCAGGTCTTCTTTGGTTGCGGTACGTAACCCCAACAAAACCCAGGGAAGACGGTCAATCCAGTTGTCGCCGGTCAATGCAGCGCGAAGTGCGGCTTTCAATGACCTGTGAAACCGTTCACACAAACCATTAGCTTGGGGGTTGTAAGCGGTGGTCCTGTGAACGTTAGTCCCCAGACTCTTGGCCATGGTAGACCAAAGTTCAGAAACAAACTGCGGGCCCCGGTCTGATGTAATGTCTGAAGGGGGGCCGAAACGCGCCACCCAGGTAGACAAAAATGCCCGGGCCACCACTGCAGATGTCGTGGATGTCAAAGGAACCACCTCAGGCCACCTGGTGGTCCGGTCTATCATAGTCAGCAGATGAGTAAAACCTTGTGATGGAGGCAGAGGGCCCACCAGGTCTACGTGCACATGATCAAACCGCCGACCTGGGATGGAGAAGGGTTCCAAAGGTGCTTTGGTGTGTCTGTTAACCTTAGCACGCTGGCATGGGACACACGCTGCTGCCCACTCCTTAACCGCTTTACGCAGACCGGGCCAAACAAACTTTGCACTGACCAGTTTCACCGAGGCTCTAACACCTGGGTGAGACAGGGAATGTAAGGAGTCAAAAACGCGGCGTCGCCATGAAACTGGAACCAGGGGGCGGGGCCTGCCAGTAGAAACATCACAGAGTAGGAGGGGACCTCCGTCATTCACCTGCCGTTCCTCCAACTCGAGGCCTGTGGGCCCGGACTGGAGCTCGAGTATTTCTGCATCGCCACGTTGGTCCGCAGCCATAGCAGAAAAATCTATGCCAACGTATACGGGAGAGATCAGCACCCGAGAGAGACAGTCGGCCACCACGTTGGATTTTCCAGCCACATGCTGAATGTCTGTAGTAAATTCAGACACCGCTGCGAGGTGGCGTTGCTGGCGAGCAGACCAGGGGTCAGAAATTTTTGACATCGCAAACACCAAGGGTTTGTGGTCAACATATGCAGTGAACCGGCGGCCCTCCAGGAAAAACCTGAAATGGCGTGTGGCCAGGTAAAGCGCCAGCAACTCTCTGTCAAAAACACTGTATTTAAGCTCGTTGTCTCGCAGCGTACGGCTGAAAAATGCAAGCGGCTGCCAAACCCCGGAAACCTGCTGTTCTAACACAGCCCCCACCGCAACATCAGATGCATCGGTTGTTAAAGCTATTTGCGCCGCTGGGGATGGATGGGCCAAAAGGGCAGCAGTGGCCAGTGCAGCTTTAGCATCACCAAATGCCTGTAGGCGTTCTGGTGTCCAGTCAACACTGTCGTTGGGCTTTTTCTTTTTCAGCGCTCCATAGAGCGGTCGCAGCAGTTGTGCTGCCCCGGGGATGAAACGGTTATAGAAGTTAACCATTCCCAAAAATTCTTGTAGCGCTTTAACAGACTGGGGCTGTGGGAAATCAGAGACCGCCTGCACCTTGTTTGGTAATGGAACAGCACCACTTGCAGAAATGCGGTGGCCCAAAAAGTCAATGACTGGCAGCCCAAACTGGCATTTCGCTGTATTTACAATCAGGCCATGTGCTGCCAGGCGCTGAAAAACCTCACGGAGGTGGGACATGTGCTGCTCAGCCGAGCTGCTAGCCACCAGGACGTCATCCAGGTACACAAATACGAAGGACAGACCCCTTAGGACTGAATCCATCAACCGCTGAAATGTTTGTGCTGCACCTTTAAGACCAAAAGGCATGCGCAAAAACTCAAACAGGCCGAAAGGCGTGATAACAGCGGTCTTAGGGACATCCTCCACATGCACAGGAACCTGGTGGTACCCCCGTACTAAATCTACTTTAGAAAAAATGGAGGTCCCAGCCAGGTGCACTGAAAAATCCTGGATGTGGGGGATGGGATAACGATCGTTCTCTGTGATGTTATTAAGGCGGCGGAAATCCCCACATGGACGCCATTTGCCATCTGCCTTGGGCACCATGTGGAGGGGGGAGGCCCACGGACTGTTTGAGCGCTGCACGATGCCTAAACGCTCCATGTTAGCAAACTCTTCCTGTGCTATTGCTAGCTTAGTAGCATCGAGGCGGCGTGCACGTGCGAACACCGGGGGGCCCGTTGTGGGAATATAATGTTCAACCCCATGTTTTGTGTTTGTGTTTGCAAAATCAGGAACAGTCAGCGAGGGGAATTCAGACAATAAACGCTGAAACACATTACCCGAAGCTAAAAAGTTAGCATGCATTAAAGGCCCAGCTCCTCGCGTCTCACAAGGCAGTGACGAAAAAGACACAGCGTCGATCAAACGTCTGTTAGCTAAATCAACCAGGAGCCCGTGAGCACAAAGAAAATCAGCCCCTAAAATAGGGACTGAGCTAGCAGCTACCACAAAGGTCCACTGGAAGTCCCGTTCATGGAAACAAACAGTCACCAACCTTTCGCCAAACGTCTTGATGGGATAGCCGTTAGCCGCGGTTAGCTGTGGCCCGCAGCCTTCTGCTAACCTGTCGAAGCCAGACGGGGGAACGAGGCTCTTCTGCGAGCCGGAGTCTAGCAGGAACCGCCTCCCCGACCTCGAGTCTTCAATGAAAAGCAGCCTTTCCTTGTCGCCAACGGCCGCGGCTGCCAGCGTGCGCTGACGTCGTCTTTTTCCTTGCGGCTCGAAGCTGCACGGCGGGGCGCACCGTCGTGCTTTGGCGCCAAAGCGCTGGTGGTATAAACAAAAGGCGGCCCCTGACCGCCTGCGGGCGACTCCTGCTACGACCACTGGCTCGTCCGGCGCTGAGGGCGATGCTTGAAGCTGAGGTGCTGCTGGAGATCCGGGGACTGCCGCCTGTACCGCGAACGTCCTCGCAGCCAGCAGGATGCGGTCGGCTTCGCGGGCCAGCGAGCGGTAATCCTTCTGCTGCAGAAACGAGGAGCTGGCCAGAGCGGTGCGCACTGGAGCTGGGAGCCGGCGAAGGAAGAGGTGGAGAAAGATAAACTCACAGTCTGCCGACCCCCTCAAAGACAACATGCCTTCCATGAGCTCCAGAGCTGTGCCGTCGCCCAAATCGGAGAGGGAAAACAGTTTCTCGGCGCGCTCCGCGTCTGAGAGCGTGTAACGCTGCAGAAGGAGCTCTTTGAGGGCGTCGTATTTTCCTTGTGCAGGAGGGTCTTCGAGCAGGCTCATTACCCGCTGTGTGGACGATGGGTCCAGTGAAGCTACCACATGGTGGTATTTGGTGTCGTCTGCAGATATCCCGCGAAGAGCGAACTGTGATTCGATGTGGGCGAACCACGACTGAGGTGCGTGCAGCCAGAAGTCCGGGATTTTAACGGCCACCGCAAAAGCGAGCGGGGCCGCCGGTGGAGGTTCCACAACCTCGGACAGCTGAGGAGAGCTGGCTGGACCTTCAGATGTCGTCATTTCAATTCACGTAGGTCACCAGTGTAGGAGGTGGTGAAGAGACGACACAGGAGACGGGATGTAGTTCTTCACTTTTAATCAACTCCTACTCAACTGGCGGGAAACACCCAACACCGCCTTATATACCAACACCATATCCGGTCCTCTGGACCTTTCACAATAAAAGCATCCTGTACACATTCTGTCCACTGGGTGTGAGTAGAGCCCCCTAGTGGTCCACCACACCAGAAGAATATAGAAGCAGGTTTACTAATACAATCTCTAATTATTAATTCTCTAATACATCTGTTATTTGTTTTTTCACTTAAAAAAGGGTCAGAGTTACCAATGAATAATTCTTCAGTTAAATAGTTCGTGCTGTTGTGTACAGGATTTGACATCAACATTTTCACACCAGATGGAATTGCATCAAAGACAATTGCAAATTCTTTTGGTAGTACTGGAAAGTTATACGTTGTTAAAAATTCACTATAAGAGTAAGTGTTGCCGTCTTTGTTGAATAACTGATGTACATGAACTATTCCTCTGTCAAACCAATTTTTAAAGAAGATACAGTAGATTTATGTTTAAAACAGATGTCTTTGTTATTCCAGATACTGTATAGTATTTGTGTGGAGAGAAATTGTGTTTGTGAACCAGAGTCCAGCATAAAAACAGCTGTTTGTGGAAGTTGGAGAGTTTGATCGGAATTTTGTCAATGTTGTAATTACACCTTAAAATAAAAGATAGACCACCCAATGCTTAAAATACATGTGTTGAAATGAAGTTCCACAAAGAGTTTGGATTTAAGAGATAGCCTATCTTTTGATCCATTTAATTTTAAAGGAGGAGTTTAGAGTCTGTAAGTCTAATACATTAAACCCACCAGAGCACAGCTTATTTATCATAACATTTTTTCGGATTAGATTAACCTTTTTATTTTCCAAATAAAATCGAACAATGGCCCTCATGCACGAACCGTTCGTAAGCACAGATTTGTTCTTAAACTGTGCGTACGAGTGATTTAGGATCATTTGTGGCATTCAACAATGTTTTCGTATCCTACGATTTTTTTCAGATACGAACAAAATTTACGAGTGGTCCGGACCTGTCGTATAATTTAGGAGCGTCAGTCTGCTGTCATCCAGACGGATCTTCTCCACGAATAACTTCATATTTCGTTATTTAGAAAATATTTTGGGTTTAAAATATTCACGCACCATAATTATTCTTGACAATAGGTTATTCTGTTTGAATTAGAATTATAATTTTAAGTTTAATTTGTCTGGTGTGTCGCGCAGGCCGTGCGCTCCCCTTGGTCATCAAAGCCGCTCCTCATATTAACACCCAGGTACATAAAATCCCCATACACCGCCGCAGAACAAGTACGAATTAAGACTGATCTTGTGCCAAACACCATCGGAGCAATTGATTATTATATCTGATTCGAAATATAACCTGCAGAATGTGGTTGCGCCCTGACCAGGAGGTGCGCCCTGACCAGGAGGTGCACGATGAGCAGGAGGTGCGCGATGAGCAGGAGGTGCGCGATGAGCAGGAGGTGCGCGATGAGCAGGAGGTGCGCGCATCATTTGTGCTGCAAAACATGTTGGCACGCGTCTTGCAGCGTGGCATTTATTGTCCACCATCTCCTGACCACCTCCTGTCATGTTGGCACGCGTCTTGACCACCTCCTTGCGCAGCAAGACGCGTGCCAACATGACAGGAGGTGGTCAAGGATTGACCATCTCCTGACCACCTCCTGTCCGTGCTGCGGCGAGATGTTTGTTTGAAGCCATTTTCAGATCAAACCATTTATTCTTGATTTCTGATACTGTACGACCCACGGGACACAAAACATATGCACTACAATATTAATATGAAGTTAACTGTAGTTTCGAGACATTTTAAAATGCTTCTGTTGAAAAACACATCCGACACTTGCGGGGGGGTGGGGGGTAGCGGTGCGCCACGGCTCTTCTGAATAAGTGAAACTATAATGTAACACAGTACACTAAAATTAAAGATATTTGACCATCCGACACTTGCGGGGGGGTAGCCACAGCGCGACTGAGAGCAGATCTCCGAACGCGTGAAGTTCCTCCTTTTACTTCTTGAGTTTGAATGAATGGACACTTCCTGCTGTCAGAAGGCAGGAAGCGTGGCCTTATATGGTGTTTTGAGGGGTGGAAATTATGTAAATTACCTTCCCGCGAGCACGCGCAGGTGAGTAGAACAGGTGGGATCCATCAACTTTAAGCAGCCCGTTTACACGCTTTTCCTGTGGATAGAAGACTTTGTTGGATCTGACGTGGCATGTTCGTACGAACGCTTCGTACGCACAAAAGTAGGAGAAATTTAGGATAAAAATACGAACATTTTCGTGCATGAGGGCCATTGTTTTAGGGAATCTCCTATCTCTGATGACGACGTCAACACACACCAACATGGCGCCCGGTACCCACGTGATACGAGCCGTGACGTCACGTGTAAAAGACGATAAAGTAAAAAAATAAATTAAAAAAAAGTTAACCGCCGTGGACGCGCACAATCCAAAGTGAAAGTGTTTCAGAGTTCAGCTCCATTTTAGACGGAGGAACACACGGAGACATTTAGAGACTAAACTGGGTGAGTGTGAAACTTGATTTCACCACTTGTTCTCACTGGGAGAGGCTTTGTGCGCGCGTGGTGTTTTATTAAAGTGTCAGTGAGTCAGAAGTGTTCGGTTCTTCATGTTGGGTCAGATGTTGTTCTGGTTCTTCTATTGGTCCAAAAATGAAACGATGGAAACTCAATAAAAACTCTGTTCGGTGAACGTTAAACCCAGAAGTTCTGTCAAATGGACTCGAAGGTCCAAACATCTGGAAAGAACCCTGCGGTCAGACTGCTTGAAAACATGTTGCGCTTCTACACAGGTTGTTACGGCTTCACGGTGCGTTCAGGGACAGCTCGTAAATGAATGGATCAACACTAAAACAGCCTGTATTCAGAAACAGATGCAGAGTAATGGAAATTAATGGAATGAACGAGTTTATATTCAAATATTTAACATAATTCTGTTTTATTTGTTGAAATAACTGTTAAAATATCATCAGAACAGTAACTTCTTCTGCTGCAGTCACACAGTTTCACCTGACTGTTCTTTAAAATAAATCAATATTAAATATATTGCAGTGAAAGAGTGGTCAAATCAAAACACATGAGCTTTGGGAGTTTTTGAACAACACTGAAGTGAAATGAGTTGATAAAAATGTGTGTGATTCTGATATGTGCCTGTAAGTCGTCCCCTCAGCCTGGAACAACTTACAGAAAGATCTGAAACTATCAACATTCATCTCTCCTGGATCCTTTATGTCAACCGTAGTAGAAAATGTCATCAAGAAACTTGACCATTGCAGATGTTTCTAACCACTACTTATCCAATATACATGTCATTGTTGATTTTTTAACTTTATTTACCCAACCGAGGTCTGTCTGCTTGTTTTGTATATAATGTATATAGAAATCTGTCATATCCTGTTGGTTTTGAACTGTCAACATCTGTTTACTGTGATTGTAGTTTTCTTTATTTTCTTTTGATAAGTGCAAATGCCTATTGCCAATGTGACGTGTGCTGCTGACCACTTGACCAGGTCACCCTTGTAAAAGAGATCTCGATCTCAACGGGCTCTACCTGGTTAAATAAAGGTGATTGATTGATTGATTGATTGATTGTGTTTGTGATCGAAAGCTTCATAAAAAGTCTCCTGTACAGAACACAGTGAGGAGGTTTGATAAATGAATGAAACTAATATTCTACAGTCAAATCTCTGAAATGATCTCTGTTGTTATTTATGAGCTGTAGAATGAGACCACAGTTCAATTTGTTCAGAATGTCACTTTATTTTCTAAGAGCTTTATTCAAAGTGTCCAGCATTAAAGTGACTGCTGTCTCTGTCACACTTTAACTTCTTAATCATCTGATAAAACTTTAAACTAATTGATTATTGATCCTGAAACATTTATTTGTGAATAGAACTGAGTTTGTGTTCTGATTCTTCAGCTTCTTTTTTTACATTAAAGTTTTTTTAGTGTTGATGATTGATTTTATAAGTTGAACCACATGAAACTGAGTCTGACTGGTTTCTCTCTCAGACCACCTGAAGACCAGAAGATGGAAGGTTGGCTGAAGGAAAAGTCTCCATGATCCACTTGTCTGCCCATGAAGAGTGACGTGTCAAAAGATAGACCTCCAAACTTCAGTCCTGAACCTGGACCTTCAGACACAAAGTAAGAAAACTGTTTCTAACTGAGTCCTGTAAGTCCTCAAGAACAAAAAAGAGAATTTCATATTTGATTTCTTGTTGTAAACTGGTGAATTACCAGTCTGCTTTGATGGGAAGTTTTTCCTCTGACTTTTCAAGCAGCAACATGAAGATGTGACATGAATGAGAGAGCGACTGCAGTGACTTGTTCAGCCTGACTCTGTGTGTTTGCTGCTTTTTATGTTCTTGTCTCCATTGTGGACTGTTCAACTTGACATGAGTCCCTGTAAAACCATGGCTTTGTCTGCTTCATGATCACACTTGTATCTAGTGCTGTGCGATATGGAAAAAAATCATATATCACGATATGGGCTTTTTTTTATATCGCAATAACGATATATATCACGATATACCACAATTAATTTAGTATTTGGTTTGTGTTGTAGTTTGGTTGTGTTGGTTGTGTTAGTGTCGGGCGAGGGAACGGCCTTGTGACAAAGTTTGCAGATTACCGTTTTCTGCTCCGTGACAGACTTCTTGAATCCAAAATGTACTCAAATAAAAGACGTTCCCCCTCTTTTTGGTAAAAGTTCTTCTTCCTGGGTTGCCTGTGCAGCTGTTTCTCCTTGTTGTGACGCCGTCTTCATGCCCCTGCGTCTCCATTGCTCTCGAGTTTAACAACGTAAAGCATGTGTCGCAAACCCGCGCGTGCGTCAAACATAAAGCACAACAACTTCACCTGTGTCCTGATTCTTGCTAGAAACTGAGAAGAGCAGCATGTTTGTAGAATGATCACAAAATATGAGCCGTTTGTTTAAGTGTGGAAAAGCTGTTTCTATAACGTGAGTACACAAAAAAAAGATTGCGTTGCTAATATGCTAACGTTAGCCGCTAACAGGCATCAACAACACAACGATCAAACTAACGTTACTTACCCTCGTAGTTGTGCAGGAAACTTGAGATATACAATTTAAATCCCTTGTTACGTTTGCTTGTCGGAGCAGGTCACCAGGCATCAACGATACGATGAACATAGCTGATACTTCTCTTGGGCAGCTCTTGTAAACATTCAGACAGCACCATTTTCACTGAGACCGGGGCTTAGACCGGAAGCTGGAAAACTAACTTCCTGTCAATGATTCACGACGCTTGTGAACTAGCGGTTTAGAAATTAGCTTCCGCTAACTTTCCTAAGACTTAAGCGCTTTTGAAATTGTGGACCTAAATAAATTAATAAGCGCTTTAGAAATAGCGGAACTAATTTTTGGATTAGCGGTGCCCACCACTGGTGAGCCGTACAGAAAAATAAAAAGAGCCATCCCACTTGACCCCAAGAAGGTGCCACTGGGACGGATGGACAGGCATGACCTTAAAGGCGTCAGAGATATCCGCCTTGGCCAGCCATGCACCCCTGTAGGCGGTTTTAACGAGGGAGATGGCGTGGTTAACAGAGGCGTAAGAGTGAGAAAAAGGGGGTTTAGGTATGAGGGAGTTAATGCTGGGATAGGGACCAGAATGAGGGGCGGACAGATAGATGATCAAACGCTTCTTATCTATCTATCTATCTATCTTCGTTTAATGTCCGTTTTCCCAATTCCGGGGTGGGACGCTACATCTTTGTCGCCAAGTTTTTGATGCCAGATTAGGCGGTCAGTTACGTCCAGTTCATTGAGGTTCAGCGCTTTCAGATCTTGTTGAAATGTTTGCGCCCAGGTCTTTTTCGGATGGCCTTTGGGACGGGTGCCAGGTACTTCAAGGTTTTCAATAGCAAGTATAGCACTGTTTTCACTTTGTTTAACATGAACGAACCACCGTAAACGGTGTCGCCGACATGCGTCCTTAATCGCACATAAGCCTGCTCGACGCAGGATTTCGGTCGATTGGATGTGATCTTTAAGACTAATGCATTACATCCATCAGAGCATTTTCATGTCGGTTCGGTGAAGTTGCTGTTCGAGTTTTGTTGTCATTGGCCATGTTTCTGCGCCATACAACAGCACGGGACGTATCACTGAGCCATAGAGTCTTGAACGTAGGAGTAGTGGGATGTCGCGCCGCATCAGTTTAGAAGCGAGTAGATGCCATTTATTCCACGCCACAAGTATGCGTGCCCTAACGGCAGCTTCGGCTGTTCCAGTACAGTCTAACACATTCCCTAGATATTGAAACGACTTGACTGTTTCGACGCCAATGGCTCCAATTGTATTGTTGCGTTGTACTTGTTGTCGTGGATTGATGCAAGTAGGACAAATGAAACTGGTCGCTTTCGACAACGGACCACTTATTTTTGAACAACGTTTGTGACACCACTGTTGGCACTGTTGACACATGATTGAATTGCTGCCCACACCAGCTTTGCAAACTGAACAGGGCCAACGACCATTGGGTATGGATTCGACGGATTTGCCAGTGTTCATCACTTTTGTTTAGTCAATGTTGATTTTGAACCCATGGTCGGCGAGTTGAGCATTCCATTCTTCAAACATTTGTGCCGCGTTCTGTTCTGATGTGGCTGTTAGAATGATATCATCTGCGTACATCAGATTCCAAATGTTGCCAATGCGTATCGACTTCGTGATTTCTTCCATTACTGTGATAAATAACAGTGGGCTGAGTATCGAGCCTTGATGAACGCCGACGCCAATGTCAAAAGCATCCGTATTCCCAACCGTTGTGCTGATGAATGTCTTGGCATTTGTGTACGTTGCCATGACTAGACGAACAAGATATTTGGGAACATTTTGTCGACGTAGACTCCAGCTGATTGCTTCACGGGGAACTCGATCGAAAGCTTTTTCAAGGTCCACAAAAATGTGTGATAATTGTTGATGTTTTGTCAGATATTTCTCTTGTAATTGCCGGATGATGTGAATCGCATCGATGGTAGATTTCCCAGCCATAAAGCCAAACTGATAGTTACCAATTGTAATGCATGATGTTAACCTTCGCTCGATGATCTTCTCAATTATTTTCAGGGGGTGTTCTAACAGATGTATACCCCGGTATGATGAACAGTTCATGGGGTCACCTTTGCCTTTGTATAACGGTACTGTCGTACTCGAGTTCCATTCAGTTGGCATTGAGCAATTCTTCCAGATCTCGCAGCAAATTTGTAGCAATGTTTGGATACCCGCATTGCCTGATGCTTTGATGATATCGCTCGTGAGCCCAGATGGTCCAGCCGCTTTGCCATCTTTCATAGCTTTCAAAGCTTCCATGAGCTCATTCGCGGTGATGTCTGGAATCGGACCTTCGACGGGTGAAGCGTCAAAGTCAACGTTGATGGGATTTGTTTCATTCAACAGACGATTAAAATGTTCTTTCCACTGCAATTTGATTTCGTCTTGTCCGAGTAATATATCGCCCTTGTCATTTTTGATACACGAGGCACCAACAATATCCTTTTTCGTCCGCTTTGCTTGATTCGCAATACGATACAAAGATTTCATATGTTCACCTTTGCTTTTAGCGAGCCACTCTTTGCATTGATTTGTGCGAGCGAGTGTGACTTGACGCTTCGCATTGTTGTTCTTCTCGCGATAAATTTTTCGGTCCTCGTTAGACTTTGATTTTTGCCATCGTTTGAACGTGGCTTTCTTTTCGGCTATCACATTTTGTACGCTTTCGTTCCACCACCAAGTTTCTCGTTCATGTTGCCGCTTATTGTACCAGTTTTTCCGCATACTGTTATTGCAACGTTTATTAGAGTGGTTTTGTATGATTTCCAATCTATACTGGCTTGCGCTTGGTGGTTTAGCTGTGTGGCGACTAGATGTTGAAAAATGTTGTGATGTGCGATGTTTTTCAGTTTCCACGTTTTGATTTTCCGAGGCAGTTGTTTAGCAACATGCCATGACTGTTCAATAACCATGTCAGCCACAAGGAGTCGGTGTTAAGGGACGCACGATTCACCAGGTATGACTTTTTTTTTAAAATATTTTAATTAGGAGAAAATAGATACAAGCAAACGAAATATTAGTTATCAATAACATAATATACCAACTGGTAGAGCTGCTGCCTCTCAGCAAGAAGGTTGCCGGTTCAAATCCCGGTCCGGGGGCCTTTCTAGGTGGAGTTTGCATGTTCTCCCCGTGCATGCGTGGGTTTCCTCCGGGTACTCCGGTTTCCTCCCACAGACCAAAAACATGCATATTAGGTTGATTGGTAACTCTAAATGGTCCATAGGTGTGAGTGAGAGAGTGTATGGTTGTTTGTCTTGTTTGTCTCTGTGTGGCCCTGTGATGGACTTGCGACCCATCCAGGGTGTACCCCGCCCATCGCACTGTGATTGCTGGATATGGGCACCGGCGACCCCCGTGACCCAAAAATGGAAGAAACGGGTAAAGATAATGGATGGATGGATGGAACATAATATACCATGTGATACATAACTTCTTCATAACATCAAATAAGAACATCAACACAAATCCAGGTAAACAAAATATCTACTATTAATATTTTTCTTTTTCTTACATGATTTAACAAAATACAACAAATATACACCTAAAGGAAAAATAACTAAATAATTAATTAAATTAATTAAATTAAAAAAATAGAAGGGGAGAAAAAAAAAAAAAAAAGTGGGGTATTTCAATCATTCCAGATGAAGAGAATGAAGAGCGTGAAAAAATGTCATGAAAGGACTCCATATTTTATAAAATTTAGCAGAATTGCCTTTCATTGAATATCTAATCATCTCCAATTTTAGAAAAGACATGGTATATTTTAGCCACTGCCCAGTAAAGGGTGGTTTAGTTGATTTCCAATGAAAAAGAAGACGGCGTCTTGCCAATAAGGAAGTAAATGCTAAAATATTCAATTGATCAGAAGTGAACTGTTTATAGTTAACTGGAAGCCCAAATATTGCAACATGGGGTGAGGGTTCAATGACCATAGAGAATCTTTGACATTGTATCAAAGTAATTCTGCCCAAAACTATGAATTGATGAACAGGAATAAAACATGTGAGTTAAATTACAAGAAGGTGCATGACATTTATCACATTTGTCAGAAACGGAAGGGAAGAATTGCGACAGGCGAGTTTTAGAGAAATGAACCCTAAAAAGAACTTTAAACTGTATAAGCGAAAGTCGAGCACAGATTGAACTTGAATGAATTTTCTTAAGAGCATTATTCCACCAATCCTCTCCCAAATTTAGACCCAGTTCAAGCTCCCAAGCCGCCTTAATCTTGGCAATGGGTGAAGAATCTAGAGATAGAATTTCATTATAAATTTTAGAGATATAGGACTTTTGAAGAGGATCCCAACTCAGAAACATCTCCCATTGCAAGTTCTGCGGCTTGGAAGGGAAATCAGAAAACAGAGTCTTAGCACAATGTCTAATTTGAAAATAGCGAAAAAGATGAGATGGAGGGAGATGAAATTCAACTGAGAGGTCCGTAAAAGTGGAAAAGATACCTTCTTTATAGAGGTCATTAAAACATATCATCCCTTTATTATCCCATAATAAAAAGGCTGAATCTGTGAGTGCTGGTTGAAATAAGTGATTTTTCAATAAAGGAGTAAGTGTAGATGCAGAATTAAATTTGAAGTGCCTCCTAAACTGACACCAAATTTTTAAGACAGAGCGAACTACTGGATTGTTTGTGAAACGAGAGAAGTTAGATGTAGTAGGAGAAGTAAGAAGAGCATTTAATGAGGACTGGGAGCAGGATAATGACTCCAACTTGCACCATGGGAAATCAAAAGATCCAAACCAATATGAAATCTTGTGAATATGCGCCGCCCAATAATAAAGCTGAAAATTAGAAAGTGACAATCCACCATTGAATTTCCATCTCTGCAGTGTGGTTTTGCTGATTCTGGGTGATTTTGCACACCATATAAAGCCAGAAATAACTTGATCTAGTGTTTTAAAAAAATGTTTTGGCAAAAATAGTGGGAGACAATTGAACAAAAATAAGAATTTGGGTAAGACATTCATTTTAATTACATTGATTCTACCTTTAAGTGAGAGAGGCAAACTATTCCATCTTTGGAGGTCCAATTTAATTTTAGAAATTAAAGGTAAAAAATTAGCATCAAAAAGAGAGCTTAATGATCTTGTTACATTAACACCCAGATACTTAAAACCAGAACAGCTCAATTTAAATGGTATGTCACAGTTCAAAAGCTTTAATGCAGCCGCGTTAATTAGATAACATTCACTTTTAGCAATATTTACTTTATAACCAGAAAATGATCCAAATCTCTGAAAAGCAGATAAAATTGCTGAAATTGAAAGAGTATGGTTTGAAACATATAACAGTAAATCATCAGCATAAAGAGATAGTTTGAATTCAGAACCTAATCGGGAAAGCCCAGTAAAAATGTTAGAGGTCCTTAAAAAAATTGAAAGCGGCTCAATGGCCAGAGCAAACAATAGGGGGGATAATGGACATCCTTGTCTCGTGCCACGAAAAAGTCTAAAAAAACTAGATTGAATACCATTAGAAGAGACACTAGCATGAGGAGAATAATAGAACAAACGTATCCAAGAAATAAATGCATCACCCAATCCAAACTTCCTTAAAACGGCAAATAAATAATCCCATTCAACTCTGTCAAACGCTTTCTCAGCGTCAATCGAGATAACTACTTCAGGTGTTTCAGTAGTAGTTTTGGAATAAATAATGTTCAAAAGTGTACGGATATTAAAGAATAGTTGTCTTCCCTTAACAAATCCAGTTTGTTCATGTGAAACAATAGTTGGAACTAGGGATGTGCCGATCGATCGGTCACCGATCATAATCGGTCGATAATCATTAAAGCGTATGTGATCGGCTTTTGCCTTCAATTACCGATCACAGAGCCTGTGATGCGAAGTTTGCTAACTGCAAAACGTGCGACGAAAAAGTACCTCGTGGAGGAAGTTCAACGAAGTCCTTCAACACAACAAACCTAATTCGTCATTAAAATGTTTTAATACGTTTTAATAACTTACCAAAAGCCGTCTGCCAGCGCCGCCATTAGCAACAACTGTTAGCATGTAGCCCCACCGAGTAGCCCCACCGAGTCCGCTGCGCAGTTACGGGCAGTCCAGTTTAGCTGCGGCTTCAAAAAGGCTGTCGGCTTTGTTATTCCAAGTTAGCTGGGTGTCCCCCGATATCTTCTGCTTCCAGTCCGACATCGAGGCGAGCTCCAGGAACCTCTGATCGCACAAAGCCGGCTGTCGAATCTGCAGCTCTGGTTTAGCATGTTAGCCTTAGCTCATACCATGAGCTGCTGGTCTCGCGCGGCGCTGTGGGAGCGCTCGGCGGAGCGATCGCGGCTGCTGCTCCAGTCCTGAGACATTCACAGAGTTCAGGGAGTGTTTCCAGTTAATTTATCCGTATGAGGCATCCTCTTATGGGAGAAACAGTCCTCCAAAAGCCGACTGCCGAGACTGGAACTAATGAATGTAAAATGGCGGAGGCGGTTCTTCTTCTTCTTCTTTGGTTTTTAACGGCAGCTTGCATCCATCATTGTTGCACTACTGCCATCTCTTGGTGCTTATATATTAATTTATTTTCTCAAATTCTCTTATTGAGTCCAGTATTTTTTTTTAAACGAAATATCTTTCTTTTCCCTTCATCACTACTCAGCTGAGCAGCGACTTCCTCCAACTTTATGCAGTTGATAATTACTTTTATTTACTTTGTTCTCTGAAATAAATGAGTAAAAATATGTTTTTGTCTGAATTATGGTGATTTTATGGTTCTGAAAAGAACATGAGTGCTGCTTCTGGCTACAAGATCTGAAAACTTTTCAGATCTTGTAGCCAGAAGCAGCTTTCATAAGTTACAGGCAATCCATCTGATCGGTGATCGATGATCGGTATATGTGATCGGCACACATATAAGCGATCGGTAATTGTGATCGGTATCGGTGATCGTCACACATAGGTGATCGGTATCGGTTTCATAAAACCCGATCGGCACATCCCTAGTTGGAACTATATTTTCAAGACGAGAAGCCAAAGCCTTAGCAAGAATCTTAGCATCTACATTTATTAAAGATAAAGGTCTATATGAACTACAAAGATTAGGATCTTTATCTTTTTTAAGAGGAGACTTAGGGCTGGGCGATATGGAAAAAATCCTATATCACGATATGGACTTTTTTATATCACGATAACGATATATATCACGATATATACAACACGATGTGTGTGTGTATGTGTGTGTACAGGAAAAATTTGGACCAAAGTTTTTTTATTTTATTATTTTACTACAGATAGTTACAATTATAAGAATGTGAACAAAAAGAACAAGGAAATTTGGACCAAAGTAGAAACTAGATCTACCTTAATTCAAGGAGTACGATTATGGAATGACTTAATGACAAATGACAAATGTTAAGGAAGCCAAATCATTCCTTGTATTTAAGAAACTGGTAAAAAATGAATTGCTAAAAAAATAAATGAATCTAATTTAATGTGTGATAAAGGTAGTCCCCGAATTACGAGCGCTCTGATCTACGAGGTTCCAGACTTACGAGCTGGCGAATTTTTGGAAAAAACGCAAAAAATACTGAGTTTTCATGTGTTTTTTCACCACAGTTAGTTAGCTAAACATATGGACACACGTTTCCGATCATTTTTATGCACTCATAAGCAGTTTTTTGATGAAAAACGAGTGTTTGTAGTCGCGCTAGCGAAACCGTTCCAATTTACGAGCGAAATTCCGGACTTACGAGAGACATGGCAACCGTTCCAAATTACGAGATTTCCGGTTTACGAGCGCCTCGTTGTAACGGATCTCGCTCGTAAATCGGGGACTACCTGTATGTGAATTGAAAATTGACTGAGTTATTTACTTATTTTGTTATTATAGAAAATATTGTTTGAACTGTTATTAGATGAATAAGGAGCAGATTTAATAAGATTTATTCTTCATCTGCTACCTTTCATTTTATTTTTTATTTTTTCTATTATGAATACGTTAATTGTTGTATTTCATATTATAAAATGAATAAACTAACAAACAAACAAACAAACAACTCCTTTTCTACTTTGGTCCAAATTTTTCCTGCAGGTGGCGGTAAAACAACAGCTGCTAATGAAACTCACGAAGAAGAAATCCGCTCTGAAGTTTGAGTAAACAAAGCAAGAAACAGAAAAGAGAAAACGTTGCGTTTGATTGCGGTTCTGTTGTGTCTCTGGTCTGTTTTGTATTGGTTAACTGGACCCGAGTTCGGACTCGGTTGGACTCTGGGTTCGTGTCCTCTGGACCCATTTTGTCTCCGAGTTTCAGCGGAGCGAAATAATGGAAGCTAACAAGGTGAGCTTCCCCCTCTTTTTGGTAAAAGTTATTCTTCTTGGGCTGCCTGTGCAGCTGTTTTCTCCTTGTTGAGACACCGGCTTCATGCGCCTGCGGCTCTGTTGCTCTCGAGTTTAACAACGTAAAGCATGTGTCGCAAACCCGCGCGTGCGTCAAACATAAAGCAGCGCCGTCATCTCGCAAAACCACAATATGAAGCTTCTTTGCGACAGTTATTTTTTTATTCTTATTTATCACGATAGAGACGATAGAAGGAAAGTAGCACGATAGACACGTTTCTATCGTCCCCACGATATATATCGTCATATCGCACAGCCCTAAGGAGACTAATAGAGGCTTGCGTTAAAGTATGTGGGAGATTACCCTTTTGTAATGACTCCATGTATACAGCATGAAGTATCGGAAAAAGCCTGTCCTGGAATTTTTTTAAAAATTCAACAGGAAATCCATCTGGACCAAGAGCTTTGTTGCTTTGCATGTTTTTCAGGGCAGTGACAATCTCCTCCATGGATAAAGGCAAATCAAGTTCCCTAACAACATTTGAATTTATCACAGGGAACTTAAGACTATCAAGAAACTGATTCATTTCATTAGGATTAGATGGAAATTGAGATTTAAATAACGAAGAATAAAATGACTGAAAAACTGAATTAATAGTAGTGGGATCGTGATGCAAAGTGCCTGATGAGTCCATTATCTGTGGGATCATCTGCGAAGCTGCCCGACGACGCAGCTGATGAGCGAGTAATCGATTAGCCTTATCACTATGTTCATAATAAGTAGAACGTGATCGTAAGAGAAGTCGCTGTGCCTCATTGGTGGTGATAAGATCAAATTTAGTCTGTAAGTCAACCCGCTAGGTGAGGGAGAGTCAGCAATTTGTTGATCAAGATTAGAAATATTAGCACTAAGTTCTAGCAATTTCACCTTACGCATCTTAATCAAATGGGCGGAATATGAAATTATTTGCTCTCGTAAAAACGCTTTCCCATAGTAAAGAATATGAGATTGGATCATTTTCATTTTGGTTTATTGTAATGAAATCATCAATTTGAGCTGAAATAAATGTATTAAACTTTTCATCTGAAAGAAGAAGGGGGTTGAATCTCCAAGGTGTAACATACCGATGTTGAAAAGCAAACTTAATATCTAATGAAAGAGGAGCATGATCAAAAATTACAATAGGATGATAATCAACAGATAGAACATTTGGTAACAGCTTAGTGTCAACAAAAAAATAATCAATGCGAGAGAAAGACTGATGTAAGTGGGAAAAAATGAAAATTTCTTGATTTGGGGATTATAAAATCTCCAAGGATCAACGCATACATTTTTTGACATAAAATCCGAAAGTGTTCTAGCCATTAATGATGGAACCAATCTGCGTGGGTGAGACCTATCTAAATTGGGGTCAATGACAGAATTCATATCCCCGCCTACTATGAGGATATTATTATCTAAAGAAGGAAGAGATTCAAATAATTTATTCATAAATCTTGGATCATCAAAGTTAGGAGTATATATATTAACTAGCAGAACTGGGATATGAAATAAAGTACCAGAAACAATTAAATATCTGCCATTTTTATCTGATATAACTTTAGAAGCTGAAAAATGAATAGATTTACCAACTTAAATAGCAACCCCCCTGGCTTTAGAATTGAAATGTGAATGAAATACCTGAGAAACCCAAGAACATTTTAGCCTAACCTGATCTTTGATACGCATGTGGGTTTCCTGTAAAAAACACTAGATCAGCTTTGAGACGTTTCAAATGGGCAAATTTTGACCGCTTAAGTGGGCTGCCCATACCTTTAATGTTCTAGCTCAAAAATCTCACAGAAGAGCCCATTTGTGGAATATTCACATTATTATCATTAGACATATCTCAAATGAATTGGAAAAAAGGGAGAAAAGCAATCTGAATATAATGCAATGCTCCCCACACAAAACAAAAAACATACAAAAAAAGAGAATAAAATAAAACAAATAAACAACAACATTAAAGATCCACTGACGTGATTTTTCTACTATTCATCAAATTGCTCAAAATATATATATATTATCATTTAAATATGTTAATTTTTGCAAACAAAATGATAAATCACTTTAATTTTGCTTTAAAAGTGATTTTGAACTTCAAGCCGTGTTTAATCATGGGAAATCCGTTTACACCTGAACGCACCATCTGTGATGTAATGTGCAGAGTGAGAGGCAGAGGGCTCCAGTCTCTTCAATAGCAGACATTTTAAAACCTGACTAATTTAGCAATCTAGGTGAAGATTTAAGCTATTTGTCTTCATTTTGGGAAGCAGAAAATAGTTTGGGTGATGGAACAAGAAACAGCAGGATCTAATTTAGATCTGATGCCGTATCAGACTTACTTTTATGTGAGCTGCTCATACCGTGACAAGCCAAGAGCTCTGCCTCAACTCTGCACATGACATCACAGATGGTGCGTTCGGGTGTAAACGGATTTCCCATGATTAAACACAGCTTGAAGTTCAAAATCACTTTTAAAGCAAAATTAAAGTGATTTATCATTTTGTTTGCAAAAACTAACATATTTAAATGATAATATATATATATTTTGAGCAATTTGATGAATAGTAGAAAAATCACGTCAGTGGATCTTTAAAGGTGGCGCGTGCACGGGCTGTCCTCGGCGTGTGGTCAGGGAAAACAGACAAACGTTTGTCACCCATCATGATCCGCTGCTGAGTCCTGGCTCGTCGCAATGTGTCCACACAGTCAGAATGATAATGCAGGCGAACAATTATAGGACGAGGTGGCTCACCAGATTTAGGTTTTGGTTGGGAAGTACGATGGGCGTGGTCCACCAGCGGCTCCTTCTCCAGCTGAAACGCTTCTTTAAGCAACGTGGAAACAGCTGTAGATGAGATGGAAAAATCCTCAGGGATTTCTATCAGCTGCAAATTATTACGACGAGATCTGGCTTCAAGATCCTCACATTTATTGTCCAGTCTTTTAAAGTCAGCGGACAGCTGCTCCACTGTAGCCTGCAGGGAGGTGATGTCATCGGTGCATGTGGAGCATGACGTCTCCAGCGTGCCCATGGTGTCCTTCAAAGCACGCACATCATGCTGAATGGTTGAAATACTGCTGGTTAATTCCGACTTCACTGCAAGAAGCTCAGCTTTTATATTTGATGTTTTCAGTAAAAGCTGCTTGGAGTTCTGTCTTGAAAATAGCTGCCATTTCAACCCGCAGAGCTGACAGCAGCTCGGATTTGAAAGCAGAGGAGGGAGAGCTGTCAGAGTGCTCCTCCGTGCAACAGGGTGTGTCAGCGTGTGGCGGAGTCGCCGGCCTCTGCTGCTGGGCAGACGATTTAAGTTTTGGAGGCATATTGGTAGAGATTAAGCCGACACTTGAGACTTGAGACGGGTTATAATAGCGGGCAAAAAAGAATAAATACTGAGAGGGCGTATTAAACCATCAAAAAATGTGCCAAAAAATAACAATTATTAGTTACTGCGGGAGCTCAGCTTGAACGCGTCCTACCCTGTCATACGCTCAACCGGATACCAGGTATGACTTTGACATCTTTGAATAGCCGTCGGTGTTGTTGCTTGACAGCGATAAAGTCAATTTGCGTGGCTGATGGTCCACTTTTGTACGTAATGAGATGTTCCTGTCCTTTTTTGAAGAAGGTATTCAACAAGCACAACTCATGACTCTCGACAAACTCAAGAATGTGGTTGCCATCCTCATTCCGTTCTCCATATCCAAAACCATCATGCGTGTTGTTGAACCCATCCGTTTTCTCTCCGACGTGGCCGTTGAGGTCGCCACCAATCAAGATTGTTTCGGATGCTGGTATTGTTATGATGGTGTCGGAAAATACGGTCTAGAAGCCATTTTTCACTTCCTCGGATTTGCCTGTCTGTGGCGTGTATGAAGAAAAGATGGTCACTGTCTGCTTTTCTATGCGAAGCTTGACCCACATTAGACGTGAGTTGACGCGTACGACTTCCAGCACTTCTTGAGCCAGCGGTTCTTTGATGAAGATTCCAACACCGTTTTGAGCTGTGTTTTGACCATTCCAAAATAATTTGAACTTCTCTTTGTCGGCGTTGATGTGACAGACGCTATTTGATTTCCATCGGGTTTCTTGCACGCAGCAGATGTCAATCTTTCGTCGCTCAAGCATTTCAGCGATTTCCATGCTACGGCCAGTGAGTGATCCAACGTTGAGCGTTCCTAGTCTGATTACCGTGGAGAGCCTGGTCCAAATTTTTCTGCAACAGCCCTTCATTGTTGCATACTTCCCAGAGATTCTTAGCACCCCTTGACCACTTAAGGCCTGCTGGGGACTAGAGGCCATTGTGTTGATTTGTGATGACATTGAATGTTGTTGGAGCAGAGTTTTCCATCCGGATGCCCTTCCTGATGACAACCACCAGTTATAAGCGGTGGCTCTGGCCTTTTGCTCAAAAGCACGCAAGGCAGCGGTGTGGATGCAGGTTAACATCTTGCCCAAGACCAAACGTTTCTTATACGTAAATTTACAAGTGGCCACGCCCAACAGACTGATTCGAAAGGGGGTAAAAGTGGAAGACGCAAAGGGGCCTATCATAAAGCCCTTAGATACCTCCTTGCGGAGGAGTTGGGCCACTACGTCCGGTTTGGCAAGCGGAAAATGCAGGTTGGGGTAAACTAAGGAGGCAGAAAGAGGGCAGGAAACCCCAATAAAAAAAAAAACTGTGAAAGACTGGTGAGGAGGAAACCAACGATAGAACGATTGGGGTGAGACTGAAGCATCGAGGCCAGCTCAGGAACTAAAACACGGGTGGACAGGAAACAAGAAATCAACAGCTGGACCCGAGAAGGGCCCTGGGGGGAGCTGACCAGCGAGGGCAGACGGACCTCGGGTGTGCATCCTTGCATAGGCTACACACGTAGAGAAAGGCACAATTAGGGTACGAGCAGACGCAACGGTTAAAATTGTTACAAATCGGCATGTTGTTGAATACCTCCACCCTCCGACCGCAGCGGTCCGTACGCAGGCCGCCAACAGGACCCCCAACAGAACCCCCAACAGAACGGGGCACCGGCGGGAGGGCAGAGGAGGCAGGTTAAACGGGACCGAGGGGCAGAGGGAACTACGATGGCCGACGGCAGAGCAGGAGTGGCAGGGGGCTGAGTGGGTCAGCATGACCAGGAGGTCGGTGTCCAAGATGGACCAGTCGAGACGAACCCCCGACTAGGACAGGATGGAAGCAGCCTTGGCAGAGAATGCTTTGTGATAATGATAAAACAGGGACCTGCCGTACTTAAGGCTGAGATCAACTACTAAGGCGAGGTAGGCGTCCAGCTCGACCCTACGCTCGGGGTAGACAAAGCAGAGAACGTCCCTGAACACCTCGAAGGCCGTCACGAACTTGCCGACGGACAGGTCCCTGGACATGCGGGGATCGGCGGAACGGAAGACCGTAGTGAACTCAGAGGAGGAGGCCACCTGACGATCGACTGCAGGAGAGGGAAGTAACAGGGAAACAAGACTGACGGACTGCCCCTGCAGGATCTTGGAGCAGAGCCAAGGATAAACAAAAGCGTGGGCTGGGACGTACGGCTGGCCTAAAATAGGAGAGCACGAATACAAATGAACAAAGTTAATACACCATCAACCAAAGACACGGTACAGCCTACAATGATCAACGCGTCGCTGGCAATAGCCAAACCACCGTTGACGAAAGTATGCATGACACCAGCTTTAAAACCCACACCAATTCATTACATCTCACATTACATACTATCAACAGCAATATTACCACTATTATCACTGTGTTACATCACATAAGACCAAGATCAGGACCCTAATGTGGGTGATAGAGTGTCATGAGAGAGGCAACAAATTAAGTCACTTCCATACAATCCACAACTTCCACCGTGAAGATCCAAATGTGGGGATTTTAAACCAATTGGAGGCAAAGCAGGGCATTGAAAACAAGTTCAGAAAGTGAAGAAGCGACGATGGAGCAACAACGCCATCAACAGGAAGAGTTAACACAAAGCAATTGCGTTGGCACCGCCCGCGTACCAGCCGACGCTGCAACACAGGTGAAAAATGACAAAGAAGAGCTGAACCAGCAAAAGCAGCAGAGCTAAGGAGTTCCGCCGTACATCTAACTGTCTAAAGAGATGAAAACGAGGGGAAGCGCACCGAGGCAAAGCCGATCGTCTGAGGACAAAGAAACGAAACGTCTTACCCTGTGGAGGAGCAGGGCGGGCCTCGGCGAGAGTAAACATCATGGGACCAAGCAGGGGGGCTGACTGACCCAACGATGCTGGAGCGGAGGGCTGATGCTATGCGGACAGAGCCGAGATGGACCAGTTGAGCACGTCGAGCGAGGCGAGTAGAGCCGAGGACAGATGATCATAGGCCTACGGAGGCCGATCCAAAGACCGGCCGGGGAGTGGGGAGAGTGGCGGACCGGAGGCCGAGGCACGGGTGGGTGCTGCTGGCGCAGAATGAAAGAAGTGGCTCGTAGAGGGGAACGGCTCTAGGTCCAGCACGGGGCAGCGGAGGAATGGGAGGGGCCCCTGCTGCGCTTGGCGGGAGGTGGAGACCGCTTCTTGGAACGTTTCCCGGATATGGGCGTCCGTGATGAAGGAGGTGAAGAGTCGCCGGAGGGAACCAGATGGGCGAGGGACTCCAGCTGGTCAGAGGTGAGACCGGCTGCCAGGCAGATGCCCCTGGACTGCAGAAACGCAGACGGGGAATAAGGAACGGGGCGCGAGGCGCGCCGGGAGCTCCTACGGGTGGGAGCAGGGGAAGGTGGATCAGCGGTGGCCGGGATGAGGACCGGAGAGTCCGCGGAAGCGTCAGAATTGTGACCAGACCTGCTGAGGTCTAAAAAGTTGAGATTGAGAGCACGAGACGAGAACTAGGAGCGTTAGGCGACCAGACTTGAAACAGGCAAATAGGAAGAGCTGAGGAAGGGACGCCTTACATCCAGATGGACGGTTGATGAGGGACTCGATGCAGTTGGGTGAGTCTTGCCATTTTGAATTTGCGTCTTCGACTTCATGATGTGACATGAATGAGAGAGCGACTGCAGTGACTTGTTCAGCCTGACTCTGTGTTTGCTGCTTTTTACTTTGTTCTTTTCTCCATTGTGGACTGTTCAACTTGACATGAGTCCCTGTAAACCATGGCTTTGTCTGCTTCATGATCACAATTGTATCTACAGTATTCCTGACTTGGCGCCATTACCCATAATTCATAGCAGAAGCCGGTTGTTTACGTCTGCTTGCGCTGTTGTTTACAGTTGCGGAATATGGTGAACAAACAGACTAGAGCTACCAGAGCTAAGTATATTGATACTCTTGACCAAGGCAGAAGAGCTAGATATCTGCAAAAAATAGCAGTGGTCGGAGTTGACCACTATAAGTTGGAGTAATAAATCATGTCAGACGAAGCGGACAAGTTGTCACCGAGGAGTTACTCTGATATTGTTAATTATTGACTACGAGGAGTGCCTACAACGGAGGAGCTTATTAATGACACAATTTTCATGATGGGGAAAAGGACGAACAGTAGATGTGAGGAATGTGGGGAAACAGAAAATGTTGAACATGTTTTGATTGAATGTATTAAATATACAGAGGAAAGGGAGAGATTGAAAAGAAAAGTCAAAGAGGCTGGGAGAGTTTGGAGTTTAGGAGGAATTTTAGGAAGTGAAGGGGATAAAGATAAGATAAAAGATGCCAGAAAAGTGTTGATCATGTACTTACATAACATAAACATTAAAGCTAGAATTTAGGGAAAGAGGCCAAGAGCTGCACGCTCATGCTCAGTTGGTGGTGGTATGCACCTGAAAGTTGTTTGCAATCCGCCAATAAACAAAAAGAAGAAGAAGAAGAAAAAGTATGTTAATAACATTATTTATGTGAGGAGGCAGCAGACTGCTTTGAGTGTGAACTTCATGGCAGACTCTCATCCTGAGTTGATCCAAACTGCAACAATTTGGTTGATGTGATCAAACTAAATACAAGCTGCCAACATTTATACAATACACACACACTTTAAAATACATCACATGGATGCAGCATCAAATTGATAAATATGAACAAAAATCAAGACATACAAGTCATTTTGTAATTTATTATATTTTATTTTCTCTTTTGGATTAATAATTAAAACCCAGGACAGGTTTTGAGCAACGTTTATGAACAAGAAATATTTTATGATCATAATAAAAATGTTTGTTCAGAAACACTGGAACAGAATAACAACTATTTTCTCCATTATGTCTGGATTTATTGATTTATTTTCATCATGTATACAAAGTACACAAAATATCAGTTTTTCTAGTACTGCACAGAAACTATAATACAAAATAAAAGAAATGTCTCTTTCCTTCATACAAACTGAAATTGAAGCATCGATCCTATTTTACTATTGATCAATACTGACTGGGACCAGTTTGATCTCCATGGATTCCTCTGACGTCACTGGACGCAGCAACTCGCGCGTGCACTTTTAACCGACGTGGACGCGCACAGTCGA
This sequence comes from Garcialebias charrua, assembly GCA_038048925.1. Classification (NCBI taxonomy): domain Eukaryota; kingdom Metazoa; phylum Chordata; class Actinopteri; order Cyprinodontiformes; family Rivulidae; genus Garcialebias; species Garcialebias charrua. The sequence continues at coordinate 42,374 of JBBPBX010013500.1, forward strand.
AAGTGAAAGTGTTTCAGAGTTCAGCTCCATTTTAGACGGAGGAACACACGGAGACATTTAGAGACTAAACTGGGTGAGTGTGAAACTTGATTTCACCACTTGTTCTCACTGGGAGAGGCTTTGTGCGCGCGTGGTGTTTTATTAAAGTGTCAGTGAGTCAGAAGTGTTCGGTTCTTCATGTTGGGTCAGATGTTGTTCTGGTTCTTCTATTGGTCCAAAAATGAAACGATGGAAACTCAATAAAAACTCTGTTCGGTGAACGTTAAACCCAGAAGTTCTGTCAAATGGACTCGAAGGTCCAAACATCTGGAAAGAACCCTGCGGTCAGACTGCTTGAAAACATGTTGCGCTTCTACACAGGTTGTTACGGCTTCACGGTGCGTTCAGGGACAGCTCGTAAATGAATTGATCAACACTAAAACAGCTTGTACTGTACAGTATTAAGAAACAGACGCAGAGTAATGGAGATTAATAGAAAAAATGAGTTTATATTAAAATATTTAACATATTCTGGTGACTCAACGAGGCTAGCCTGTATAAATAAAGGTTGAATGAATTTGTTGAAATAACTGTTGAAATATCATCAGAACAGTAACTTCTTCTGCTGCAGTCACACGGTTTCACCTGACTGTTCTTTAAAATAAATCAATATTAAATATGTTGCAGTGAAAGAGTGGTCAAATCAAAACACATGAGCTTTGGGAGTTTTTGAACAACACTGAAGTGAAATGAGTTGATAAAAATGTGTGTTTGTGATTGAAAGCTTCATAAAAAGTCTCCTGTACAGTGAGGAGGTTTGATAAATGAATGAAATTAATATTCTACAGTCAAATCTCTGAAATGATCTCTGTGACTGCTGTCTCTGTCACACTTTAAGTTCTTAATAATCTGATAAAACTTTAAACTCATTGATTATTGATCCTGAAACATTTATTTGTGAATAGAACTGAGTTTGTTTTCTGATTCTTCAGCTTCTTTTTTACATTAAAGTTTTTTTTTTGTGTTGATGATTGATTTTATAAGTTGAACGGTTGAACCACATGAAACTGAGTCTGACTGGTTTCTCTCGCAGACCACCTGAAGACCAGAAGATGGAAGGTGTTCTGAAGGAAAAGTCTCCAGGATCCACCTGTCTGTCCATGAAGAGTGACGTGTCCAATGATAAACCTCCAGACTTCAGTCCTGAACCTGGACCCTCAGACACAAAGTAAGAAAACTGTTTCTAACTGAGTCCTGTAAGTCCTCAAGAACAAAAAAGAGAATTTCATATTTGATTTCTTGTTGTAAACTGGTGAATTACCAGTCTGCTTTGATGTGAAGTTTTTCCTCTGACTTTTCAAGCAGCAACATGAAGATGTGACATGAATGAGAGAGCGACTGCAGTGACTTGTTCAGCTTGACTCTGTGTGTTTGCTGCTTTTTACTTTGTTCTTGTCTCCATTGGGGACTTTTCACCATCATCCCAGTCCCAAAAAGCTCCACAGTGACAGGTCTGAATGACTATAGACCAGTGGCCCTCACCCCAATAGTCGCTAAATGCTTTGAAAAACTGGTCATGACCCACATCAAAACAACCATCAACATCAACGAGGACCCTCATCAGTATGAATACCGTGAGAACCGATCAATAGAGGACGCAATCTCCTCTGTGGTCCACACTGCTCTCACCCACCTGGATCAGAAGGACTCCTACGTGCGTCTGCTCTTTGTGGACTTCACATCTGCCTTCAACACCATGATCCCCCAAACTGATAGACAAACTATTCACACTAGGACTGGGTCACTCCATTTGTAACTGGGTCTTAGACTTCTTAACAAACAGACCACAGTCAGTGAAGATCCACAACGTCTCCTCCTCCACCATAACCCTCAGCACTGGCTCTCCTCAAGGATGTGTGTTGAGCCCTCTTCTGTTCACTCTGTTCACATATGTGACCAGCCACTCCAAAACCAGGAACAAGTCGGCACACTCTAACTGAGAAAAAATCAATAAAAGCTTCAACTTCTGAGAAATTAGTGAAAATCGTTTTTTTTTGCTTAAATGTACTAGTTGAAGTTGTGGAGAACCCATCCCATGCTTTAAAAAAACACTTTAGAAGTGTTTAAACTGATAAACTTTGTGTTAAAAATCAGTTTGTTTTCAGAGTAAAACCAAGCCGCAGGGATTTACGTACTGGGACACCTTTCAGGCTTCACAGCGCAAGTAACATTTAACTTTTCTTTGACTGATGTGCAATGCGCTGTACCCGCACTGGCTTTGATTATTACACTAAACTTTTCTTTACATGAGGTGAGGAACAGATGAGCAGGACTCTGCCCATACTCTTATTATCTGAGACTTTTTTAGTTTTTACTGCGGCTTTTTTTGAACTATTAACATTTTTGAAATGAAACATTTTTCCTTTTCTCGTTTACATGTTGACTATCTTGAGCTGAATCTTGGGTTAGTCCTGGATTGATTGATAATTAATTTGAGATTAGGATTAATTTAACTTTATGTTTATATATGTGTGCGTGATTACCGGTACACATTTATGTGTATACATTTTTGGCCTTGCATACTTTTAAACTATTTTGTGAGGTGCTTATACATTTTTTTAATTTTTTTTTCCCCCTTTTATGATACTGGAGCCCTAGTTTAAAAGTTAGACAGGAGTTACCTCAGGTTTCACAGCGCAAGTAATATTTAACTTTTCTTTTGACTGATGAGCAATGCGCTGTTCCCGCACTGGCTTTGTTTATGTTTACACTAAACTTTTGTTTACATGAGGTGACGAACAGATGAGCAGGACTCTGCCCATACTCTGATTATCTGAGACTTTTTTTTTTTTTTTTTTGGTGGGGCTTTCTGGTTTTGTATTTAGGCACATAAATAATTGAAGTAGGCCTATCCATGTATAAAAATGGGTGAAATATATAATGTTTTCAATATATTTTGAACTATTATTTGGATTCCAAGATGGCGCCCATAAGCATGGCTGCGTATCCGCCTCTCCTGTGGGTGTTTGGAATTTTTGTGTTTTGTTCGTTCTTCATTGGAGACATAAGTACACTGCTGGTTTATGATCGGAAGCAGCTTCTGGATTTACGTTTTGCTGCCGCGGATGTCGCTGATTCGGGCCAGTATGAGCGTACCTCGGGGCGACCCCCTCTACCCCCGTTGCTCGGAGACGAGCTGCCCGTTTACCTCCGCTCTTCGCACCAGCCTGCACGGAGAAATCGATCGACTCGGAGGAAGAAACGCGGCTCTCGAGCTGGCCGGCTGGTGAAGCTCAGAGCCCGGCGTTCTGCCTCGCTGTCTTCAGCTGATGGTCTCGATTCTCATCGCCAGTCTCCCGCGTGCACGGACCAGGAAAACAACGGGGATCTCCGGCCGGAGCAGCTCTCTGTGGGCAGCGAGCCGCGGACGCGCGCTCCCCCACCAGCGGCTAGCACATCAGCTGCTAGCAGCTCATCAGCGGCTAGCTCGGATATCATCAAATTCTGTGTTGTCAACGCCCGATCTGTTTGCAACAAAACGTTCATCCTCAGGGATTACTTTGAAGATCACGACTTGGACTTTTTCTGCATCACAGAGTCGTGGATGTCGTCGGGTGAGTCCAGCGCGCTGACGGAAATAATACCACCAAACTGTTTGTTTTTTAACGACCCGCGACCATCAGGTCGTGGTGGTGGGTTATTAACTATCTTCAAATCAACTTTTGACTGTAAACAACTGTCCATTCCAGTCTCCTGCTCTAGCTTTGAGCTGACTGTGTTTGAACTCGGACATTCACCTGTAACTTTGTGTGCTCTTGTCTACCGGCCGCCTCGCTCCAAGAACTTCATCAGCGAGTTTTCTGATTTCTTGGCTGAAATTACAGCTAAATATTCTCGGGTCGTCATTTCAGGCGACTTCAACTTGCACGTGTGTTGTCCTGAGAAGCCCATGGTTAAGGACTTTTTAGATTTATTGGACTCATTTAATTTAACTCAACACGTGAACTCTTCCACACAGCAGCGTGGACATTTGTTGGACCTTGTTTTAACATGTGATGTGACCGTTTCAAACCTTGAAATAGGAGACAATGTATTCTCAGATCATAGGCCAGTCAATTTTCAGTTCACCATCCCCCATGTAACCCCTAAAACATGCATTCCTGCACGTAAAGGCAGGAATGTTAACCATTTAACTGCCGCACGTTTCACTGAGGTTTACAACAATGACATGTTAATTCAGCCCCCGGGGTTCCTCTCCAGCACTGAGGAGCTGACAAACCAGTTTGACTCTGTTTGTTTAAAGGCTTTGGATCAAGTGGCGCCTATTAAACCGAGAAGACCAAAACTCAGGGCCGAACCGTGGCTGAATGACACGACCAGAGCTGCCAGGCAGCAATGCCGAAAGGTGGAGAGGAAATGGAAAAAAGACAGTCTGCAGGTCTCTTTTGAGATGGTAAAAGAGAGCTGGCGCCGATATCAGAAAGCAGTGAAAACTGCTAAATCACAATACTTCTCTGATATCATTGCTGCAAACTCTCGTAACCCTCGAGTTCTGTTCTCCACCCTAAACTCTGTTCTCCACCTCACTGAACAATCACCCATGGAAGCCTCGACTGAGCTGTGCGAGAACTTCCAACATTTCTTTTTAGATAAAATCGCAACCACCAGGGCTCTCATTTCTCCTCCATCTCACGATCCATCCATCCCACCTCAATCTGTTGCTGTGTTTGAACATTTTGAACCAGTCTCTCTGTCCTCTCTAGAGCAGGTCATGTGCAGCCTGAAACCATCTGGCTCCCCCTTCGATGTGGTCCCCCCGCGGCTTCTAAAGGAGGTTTTTCACACTCTAGGTCCCTCCATTCTCTCGATTGTAAATAGCAGTCTATCCTCGGGTGTGGTGCCAAAATCATTAAAACATGCTGCTGTTCAACCCCTCCTGAAAAAACCAAACCTCGACCCGTCAGTATTATCCAATTTCAGGCCTGTCTCCAGACTCCCATTTGTTTCTAAACTTCTAGAGAAAATAGTTGAGTCCCAACTAAAGTGCTTCCTGGAGGATCACGCTATCCCCGAGCTATTCCAGTCTGGCTTCAAATCCCTCCACAGCACTGAGACTGCCCTACTGAAGGTTTTTAACGACATCTTCCTATCCACAGATACTGGTGACTCTGTGCTGCTTGTCCTATTGGACCTCACATCCGCTTTCGACACCATCGACCATGAGATCCTCATTGCTAGGTTGGAGCAGTGGGTGGGCATCTCAGGATCAGCCCTAAACTGGTTCAGATCCTACCTCTCTGACAGGTCTTTTTGTGTGTCCATCAATGATTTTACTTCTGCAGTGGCGGCTCTTAAATGGGGGGTTCCGCAGGGGTCCATCCTGGGTCCTCTCTTGTTCTCCTTATACCTGCTGCCACTCGGTGCTATTTTCCGGAAACACAATATACCTTTCCACTTCTACGCTGATGACTGTCAAATCTACTTCCCCCTAAGACAAAATGGTACAGGCTCTATTCAACCTCTGCTCGACTGCCTGGCTGACATCAGGGACTGGATGGCTTTAAATTTCTTAAGCTTCAATGATAAGAAGTCTGAAGCCATATTGTTCCTTCCCAATGACACAACCTCAAACCACTGCATTGACCTGTCTGCTCTACCCCTGTCCGAAAAACAAAAAGTCAAAAATCTGGGAGTGATAATGGATCCTTCCATGAAACTCAACAGTCATGTAAACATGATTGTCAAATCCTGTTTTTTCCAGCTGAGGCGTCTGTCTAAGCTGAAGCCCATATTATCCAAAAAGCACCTGGAGACAGTGATTCACGCATTCATTACATCTAGGCTTGATTACTGCAATTCACTTCTGTTTGGCGTCAGTCAAGCCACCATTGCACGATTACAACTGGTTCAGAACGCAGCTGCCCGATTTTTAACCAGCACACGCAAAAGAGAGCACATTACACCAGTCTTGGCCTCCCTTCACTGGCTACCGGTTCATCTTCGAATCCAATTCAAAATTCTCATGTATGTCTACAAATCGCTGAACAGTCTCGCCCCCGCCTATCTCTCGGATCTGATACACCCATATGTCCCTCCACGTGCTTTGAGGTCAGAGGATCAGGTACTCTTAATAGTTCCAGAAACTCGCCTTAAGCGCAGGGGTGACAGGGCGTTCTCTGTAGCAGGCCCAAGACTCTGGAACGAGTTACCGCTGCTCATCAAACAGGCCCCCTCCCTCTCGGTTTTCAAATCCCGGTTAAAAACTCACTACTACTCCATTGCTTTCAATGCCAGCTGATTTGTATTGGATCGTTTGATTTATGATCTGCAATGTTTTTATGTTTTTCGTGTTGTACTTCATTGTCTGTGTTGCCTGTTGCGTGTTTGTTTGTCCAGCACTTTGGTGTGGACTTGTTCCTGTTTAAAGTGCTTTATAAATAAAATGGTATGGTATGGTATGGTATTAACATTTTTCCTCTTCTTGTTTACCTGTTGACTATCTTGAATTGAATCTTGAATTGGTCTTGGACTGATTGAAGATTTAATTCAGGATTAGGATTAATTTAACTTTGTTTATATGTGTATGCGTGATCACATTTTTGGCCTTGCATGAGGTGCTTATACATTTTTTTTCCCTCTTATGATACTGGAGCACTAGTTTAAAAGTTAGACAGGAGACTTATTTTTAATTTCTATGGAGCTTGCTGCTTCTGTCTGTTGCAGCTGTCCAGGGTGGGAAAGGGAGGGGGTGGGGGGTCCATCACTGCCATTAATTTATATTTTCTTTCACTTTGCCAAGAACTGCACAGCCATCAACACATTAGACTGTATTACCTACCTTTCTTATACAAATTATTAGTAATATGAGTGGTCAGTTGGTGTTGTCAAGCTGGAACGTCAAAGGTTTGAACCACCCCGTCAAGAGAAGGAAGGTGCTTTCTCATTTAAAACAGTTAAATACAGGCATTGCTTTCCTGCAGGAGACTCACATTAGAAGTGACGATAGCAAACGATTACTGCAAACATGGCACGGGCAGAGTTTCCATTCCTCCTTTCGAGCAAAGGCTCGGGGCGTCTCGATCCTCATCAGTCAAGACATTTCATTTGAACCTTTTCAAGTTAACTCAGATAAATATGGTCGTTTTGTGATTGTTTCCGGTAAATTGTATAATGGTACAGTCACACAGAGCAGCGTTTTGAACCTCCAAAATGCTCCTCACGCACGCAAGTGGACGCACTTGTGAATGTAGCGTGTTCAAACCTGAACGCCAGAAGCCAGAAGCTGCTGGGTGTGTGGGAGGAGCTTACCGGTACACAGAGCCCTGCACACGGAGTCCTGCTCACTCCGCCAGGCGAGGAGGAGCTGTTTATTTCCGTCTCTGTCGAGCAGACTTGACTGGTCGTGAAGGAATTGTCGCGAACACACAGCTACAATGAGTTTCTCTTCCATAGTCCACGAGCTCGCGAGTCTTTTCTTTTTTTTTCCGACAAACAATACGTCACATAGTGCGCGCGCACCCTCGTTTCCGCGTCACATAGGGACTCTCCCACTGCCCCCTCTCTTCTGCCCCCCGACTCTCCCTGATTGGTTGACACACCAACCAATCAGGTGGAGTTGAGCGGCGTTTGAAAGTTTGAACCGCGAAATCTTCAACATGTTGAATGCTCGGTTTGGAGGTGGAAGCCGGTTCACGTGCACGAAAAAACGCTCCTCAGAACGCGCAACACGCACGCGACCTGACGCCAGACGCCAGGAGGTGCCTGGAAGTGCGTCCACCATTGATTTTACATGGAGGCTGGAAGCTGGAAGCTTGAAAACGCTGCTCGGTGTGAGCACAGCGTTTTCAAGCTTCCAGCTTCCAGCCTCCATGTAAAATCAATGGTGGACGCACTTCCAGGCACCTCCTGGCGTCTGGCGTCAGGTCGCGTGCGTGTTGCGCGTTCTGAGGAGCGTTTTTTCGTGCACGTGAACCGGCTTCCACCTCCAAACCGAGCATTCAACATGTTGAAGATTTCGCGGTTCAAACTTTCAAACGCCGCTCAACTCCACCTGATTGGTTGGTGTGTCAACCAATCAGGGAGAGTCGGGGGGCAGAAGAGAGGGGGCAGTGGGAGAGTCCCTATGTGACGCGGAAACGAGGGTGCGCGCGCACTATGTGACTGTGGTGTTCCAGACACACAAAAGAGTAACATCTACATTAATGATTGTTACACAATGCTGTGATAAATATGTTTTGGTGTGGAGGCTGTTATTGTGGGTGTAATAACATGCCGCGCCCGGTGGGGGCGCGCTTGCTGGGCTCCAGTGGGGTTCGACCCACAAAGAAGAGTGATGAGACGTTCACTGTCAGTTCGTGAATCTAAATAAATAGTTTGCCATGTGCTTCCTCCAGTTGTCTGCTTGAACATTATTTTATTATTCAACCTACATGTGTTAATACACAACAAAACTTTTGGCGACGAGGATTGGATGTTTCAAGCTGGAAGGCACAGAGTCTGCACACGGAGCGGCTCCATAGAGGCAACACGGACGGTAAAAAGAAAAAAAAAGCCGAGCGTTTTGGGTGAGTGAAAGGACCGCCGAAACCGAGCTAAAAAGATGGCGTTTGGAAAGCCAGAAGACTTTCACTTCGAGGAAAGTGAGGAAAGTTTTGATAATTACCGCGAGCGTCTTGAGCAGTATTTTGCTGCAAATGATTTGGACACTGAAGAAGAGAAAACAAAGTCTGTGTTTCTCACGGTGGTGGGGAAAAGATCCCATAGCTTGCTGATGGATCTATGTGCTCCAGATAAACCATCAGACAAAAGCTACAAAGAGTTGGTGGATTTACTGCAGAGACATTACGTACCAAAGACAAACTTTATTGCAGAAAGGTGCAAGTTTCATGGAAGAAATCAAAAAGACAATGAAACAATCAGTGAGTATGTGGCTAGTTTAAGAAAATTAGCAGCAACCTGCAGATTTGGGACTTTCCTAGATGAAGCACTGCGTGATAGATTTGTCTGTGGTGTTAAGAGCAGTGAACTGAGAGACCGGCTGCTCAGCACGGCGCACACCAAAGAGTTGACGCTGCCGCTGGCGATAGAAATGGCGTTTTCTTTTGAGGTAACTAAGGACAGTGCACAGCAGTTTGCACAGAAAGCTTTCAAGGCTCATGTAGTGGAAAAGAAGGTTATCACCAAATACCGTGAAGCTGAGAAAAATACAGGGAAGGCCTGTTATCGCTGCAGTGGAAAAGGTCACAACCCGAATGACTGCCGTTTTAAAGAAAGCGAGTGCCATGTGTGTAAAAAGAAGGGACACATAGCTAAAGCCTGTCGCACACGTAAAGAAGGAGGTCGTTCGAGTACCATCAAAGGAACCATGCATCTGGAGGTTAAGAGGAAAATCAGCGCTCTCAAGCAGCAGGATGTCGGCGTTCTCAAGCAGCAGGATGTTGGCAGCTGGACCGTTCCACAGTGCCCGCCTGAAGGGATGCCTCAGCATGCAGATCCAGGAAACAGGCACGAGTTTAAAGGGGACCTAGATGACACCCAAATTCTGTCACATCCAGTCACAGAAGACAGAGCAGCCAGTGATGTTGTGGTTCAGTGCGAGATGAAAGCTGCACCAAACTCTGACATTGTTCCAGATCGGACCTTGGACAGTCACAATTTTGATCTGTTTGAGCTGAAAACAGGTAATGAGAACATTGTAAAACCTTATTATGTGTATGTCAGTGTAAATGGGTCAAGGGTGAAGATGGAATTAGACACTGGTGCCGCAGTGTCAGTGATATCTGAAAATCTGTATCAGCGCAGATTTAAATCAGTCAAACTTAGTCCAGCGAATTGTGTACTTAAGACGTACAGCCAAGAGTCATTACAGCTGATGGGCAAAATGGTGGCAAAAGTAAAATGCCAAGAAATTACAAAAAAACTAGAACTGCTAGTAGTAAAAGGAAGAGGCCC
>JBBPBX010013501.1:3423-15045 GCA_038048925.1 Garcialebias charrua
ATATATACACACACACACTGTACTGTATATGTATATATACATATGTATATGTATATATAGGGCTCTCAGATCTTCTGTGATTTTTGGCGACAGGGGGAGGGTGAAGAGACAGAGACACGTCTGCAGACCTGTGTCAGAGCTCTACTGAGCAGGCCGATAAACACTGCACCATCACTTGTCTGGACAGTGTTCACAGACTACTTCCCCTCAAATTCACCACCTTTGCTGGCCTCCCTCATGCATGTCTTTATGTCACCAGTATGTTGCTTTTTCTTGTGTTGAGGTTTTTTTTCTTTGCAACCTCACACTGTGTCTTTGACACAGTGGGGGAGTGGTGGCAAAGTGGTTAGAAACGGTGGGCCTGTGATTGGAAGATTGCCGGTTCAAGCCCTGGTACCAACAACATCAAAAAATGTGGGTGGAAAAAGATGAAACACCCACACCTGCCTCCACCCTCATTCACCCCACTCTGGGCCCCTGAGCAAGAACCTTAATGCCGGGTACCCACCAAACGCGTCTGGAGCATCAGAAACGCTCTTGCCGCCCCCTTTTGGCCGCTTGTCACCAGAATCTGTTCACACTGAAGACGCGTCTAATGACGCGCAATGGCCGGAGCGTCTGGCTCCTTTTCCGGTTGTTTCTTGTACACCGGGCAGACGAAATCAGCTGTTCGTGAGCCTCGTTACTACTTGAGTGGGTTTTCTACGAGCCGAACTGCAGCTCCAAAAGCCTTTGTTGAGATTAAAACATTTTTTTATGTTTGGGGTGATCGTATGCTCGAGCGGACAGCGGCAATTGTAAAAATGGCAAGTTTCTTACCGGAAGCTGGTTTCTTCATGGAGGCTCGTTGGGGTAAGTTTAAAATGTCCAAAAAAAGTTCTGTCATCGTTGCGTCATCACATAGCAGAGCTCTCCCGATTGGTTGCTGCCAGAGCTATATAAAGTGAGAGTTGCGACACTTCCATAGAGTTCCATTGTAAGAATGGAATGCGGAAGTCACGTGGGTCATGGAGGGGGTGATTTGTTCCATGGCTCTGGTTACAGTCTGACGCTGCCTGCAGTAACGCTCCGTCGCCGCCAGAGGGCGCAGCTCCACAAGGTTTCCATAACCGTAGTTTGGAACGAATGAGAGCTACATGAACCACGTGACCGCCTGTCGGCGAGTTCAAAGAGTGTCAGAACTCTCTCTTTATATGGCTCTGGTTGCTGCGACGCGTCGAGCGTAGAAAGTTCAAATATTTGAACGTTGGCTGCTCGACGTGTCTGCTTCTTTGGACGCGTCGCGTGCGCGGAAAAGAACTGCCGCGCCGCTTGAAAAGCTCAAAACGCGCCACTTCACAATTTGCCGCGCCTCGCCGCGCCTCAGCATAGACTTTCAATGTAAACCGGCCGCTTCCGTTGCTCGAAACGCGTTTGGTGGGTATCCGGCATAACCCCCACCATCTGCTCCCTAAACAGGTCTCTCTTGAAAATGAGTTATTTTGGCTCAATGAGACTACCCTGGATAAATAAAGGGTAAATGAAAAAAAAAAGAAAAAAAAAACCTATTTGAGAGACTGAGGGTGAGGATGAGGGTGGGTTTGTGTGATTGTATCTGTGTATGAATGACTATTTTTCAGGCCGGGACTTAGAGTGCCCCCTCTCTGATACATCTGAGGCTACTTGGTGTCGTGCTCCTGCCACGTGGCATCCTGGCGGGTTATGCCCTTGCCTGCCGGCGCGCTTGGGGCCCTCGGCATCGGGGGTTGGGCACTTGGGCGTATGTCGGCTCGGCCTGGTGGCTGCCTGGTGGGGCTGGGGTCCTCTGGTCCTGTCGGGCCTGGGCCTGAGAGGTGAGTGTCCCCCGGTGCCCGGGCCTTGGCGCCTGGGCCTGGGGATATGTCGGTGCAGCGGGCTCCGGTGGGGTCCTGTGAGTTTGTCGCTGTTGGCCCCTGGGGGTCATTGTAGCCGTTTTCGCATTGGCCAGCCCTCCCCGGCTCTCCTCGGCTCCACCCTGCTTCTAACCCGGGTTCGGCGTGTTCGCATTTTCCTTTTCCGCCCGGGATCCGCCCTTGTTTTGGAACCATCTCCACCGTGGTTCTTATCGGGCCGGCCCCACGGACCCAGTTTGACGTCATGTACTGCTCACATTTGATTCGTTGTTTGCAGCAGGGGCGGGACTCATTCAAACAACCTCAGCGCGAGGGCTGAATTTCATTAATATTTAACTACAGAAACCCCTAAAATAATTGTTAGCTGAATTAGTGTTTCTGAGTTAAATTTTTGTTAATGACTGATTACAATTCAGCTTATGGTAGGACGTAAATAACACGAAGCGCGCACCCATTTCCGCCTTTCCGCGTGACCTGAGTCATTAAAATATAACTAATATTGTCTAACTCTTGCGCGTAGCCAGGGTTTTAAAATATAACTAATAATCTCTAACTACGTGCAGCTAGAATGTTAAGAGGATTGAATCGTATATAGGTAAAGTGGACACCTAAAAATCCAGTCCGCCGCTGTAGCTCAGAGCGTTCGCCAACTGCTATTAAGCCTTTTTTATCTTGACCGGGAGAAGCGGGTTCGCTTCCCACCTGGTACAAAGTAATTTTACTTTTTTTTTATTGGAGTAAATAAAAAGGAGTTGTGTTAACCAAACAAACTCCTTTTTATTTACTCCAATAAAAAATAAAGTAAAATTACTTCGTACCAGGTGGGAAGCGAACCCGCTTCTCCCGGGCGGCCGTGGTGTAGTGGTAATGGCAGTCGTCTCCCGATCGGAAAGTTGGCGGTTCGACTCCCGGGACCCGCACCATGTGTCGTTGTGTCCTTGGGCAAGACACTTAACCCTGAGTTGCTCCCGGTAGGACTGGAAAGCACCTTGCATGGTAGTCTGCCGCCACCGGTTTATGAATGTGTGTAGCATTCAATATATGTGTAGCACTTTGAGATTTTCAGTAATGAAAAGTGTGTTATAAATTGAATTAATTATTATTATTATTATTAGTATTCAGCTAACAAATGTTTTTTAGGGGTGTCCTCTCTTAAAACACTGTAAGCGCGTACACAAGAACACTCCACCCACGTCAAGTGAACACCCCACCCACTTCAAGGCTTGCTCTCTACATAATGCGTAATGAACGCTGGCGGGCCAGTTCGGGCTATGGGCAAACCGGGGGCGGCCCAGGCCATTGAGGGCTGGCCAATGCGAAAACGGCCTGTGTGTAGTCGCTGGTAGGGCTCTCCCGGTTCTCCCCTATGGTCGGATCTGGGGGGTGGGTGAGTGGTTTGTCCTGTTCGGGTGGCCCTGGGGGCTCTGAGCTCGGGGTCCTTCTTGGGGTCTTGGGCTCTGGTCCCCCCCTTTGTCTGCCTCGGGTCTTGGGGGACGGATCTCTGATGCTTCACGGTCACTATTGAATGTTCTATAAGAGAAGCCTTATTCACTTATGCATGCTCACAACCACACACTTATAGATGCAGGGATACACACGCAGGTATCGTATGTAGATATGTAGATGGGTATATGACTTAATATGAATGTATGTATGTGTATATATGTGTATATGTATGTATATGTATATATATATACAGTATATTATATTGTTACGAAACTGCTTCTCTCCTCAGCTCGTTCTTTTTACTGGAGAGTAGGTCCGCAACTATAAGTGCGTGATGAGAAAGAAAAGGAAAAAAAAAAGAAACAAAACTGGCACCAGAGACGGAACACAGTGAGGTGGGGCTTACCTTTTAGATGTCCGATCAGAGTCTTATCAGCTGACATCCTGGAAAGGGGCGAGCCCGCACGATCCTTCATCCATCAGATGTTCTGCTCAATAATTGTTGTTGTTGCTTTTCTTTATAGTTTTTCTCTTTTCTTAAAAACGGACCACTTGTGATTTTAGTAGGTGGTTGTGTTTGCAGGCGTGTAAGACTCCCCGGTGCATTACTGCGTCCAGCCGGTTTATCCAGGACAAACCCTCTTCCTCCCGGCCAAAAACATCCTGACGCCCCCTGTGGGTGATAAACCCGAGGTGAAGACTCTGTCCAGAGTCCACCCGCACCGTATCATAAATTATTTTTTCCTTCTTTACACGTCTTCTGCTGGAACAACTCCACCAGTTTCCAACACACGCTACTTCATCAGTCAATCCCCTGAATCACCGTCAGTCAATCTCCTCATCACCCCCAGGTGTGCGGAGCTAAAAACACTTGTGTGGCTGAGCCCCGCCCCCTTCACCAGTGAACCGTCAAAAAGGTGCCAAAATAAAAATAACAAACAAACAAAAGACTGAAAAAAGTGTGTCCACGTAACAATATACAGTATATACAGATATATATATATTAGGGGTGTAACGGTACGCTAAAATCACATTTCGGTTCGGTTCAACTACAAGGAGGGCTCGGTTCGGTTTATTTTCGGTACAAATTATTATTTTTTGGACAAAATAAAGACTTACAAAATGTTTATTTTGAAAATATGCCAAAAATATGTTTGTAATGTATTGTAGTAATAAATAAAAGTGACCCATTTGGATGATATTTTAAATAAACAGCACTCTACAATAAATCAACTGTTGTATTGTTTTGTGGTGTATTATTGTACAAATTAGTAGAATTTGTACTAATACAAATCTTAATAAATACAATAACAGTCAGAACCGGAACAATAAGCAGCAACAGACTGTTTACAATCTAACTAATCAAGTTTTTGTCCAGTAGCAGCAGTGTGGCTGTATTTGTCCTCATTACTGTACTCACAACTTCTTCTTGGTGGGACAGGTCTGGAAAAGTTCAGAGTTCAGTTCAGTCATCACACACTTCTTAGCTGCAGGTGGATTTCCCTGAAGTGGATAAGAGAGCAGCTACCTCTGTCACAGACTGGAAATAAAAAACAAGAGGTTAAAAAAAAAACAAGTTAATAAGATTATGATTTAAAAAAAAAATTATTTAGATAATAATAATAAAAGAACAATACCTCTTGAACGGTTGAATCGCTCACTCTTCATCATCATGGCAGGGCTGAGCTCCAGGGCTTGTTGACAACATCAGTTAGTTTTTTCATAAAGACCTGAACTTTTTGAAGTGTTGACATGATCAATGTCTCATAGCGACGCTCAGTAACTTTAAAGCCTGCGCATATAACAACGTTCAGACAGATTCAGAGATTTAAAAACTCATACAGCTTGTGTTATTTCTCTGGACCGCTCTGATTACCTGATGAAGTAGTTTTAATACAGCTCTTCGTTCACGTTCGGATGACATAGTTTCCAGTGCGTTCACATTAGACGTGTTGCTGGCTGCTGCAGAGAGCTGTGTCACTCAGCTGTTGCAGAGTCTTCATGAAACAAAGTCCACACAAGCTGCGTGTGCGCTCGTCTTTTAACAAGAAAGCTATAACGTTCACAAACAGGAGACCGCACGAGATGCTAACGGCTAAATGCTACGCGTGCCACGCGATAATAGCTCCGTTCTGAAACGCGCCCAGGAAATTTTGTTCCGCTGTGCATATATTCCCCTATTAAGAACGTTTAATGAGTGAAAAAATAACCGAAACGGTACGTAGGTGGACCGAACCGAACGTGGTGTACCGAAACGGTTCGGTACACCCATTACAACCGTTACATGCCTATTATATATATATATATATTCAGTGGTGGGTAAATGAACGCTAGGTAGCGCTAAAGCGCTAATCCGCTTACAGTGGACCTAAACTTTTTGTCAGCGTTTTTGTGAATTGACTAACTTTTATAATTCATAAGCGGATTTGTGCTATTTTTATTTAAAATGCAGTACCGCTAATAACTAATTATCTATCAGTAAAAACCAATAAACTTATTTACAAGCTCTTATGCTGCTTGTTTTACCTTTTTCCCCACCGTAAACAGCAGAGGAGGAAAGGGTGTGAGGGGGAGGGGGGCAGAGCTGAGAACAGACTCGGCTCTACCATGTAGGTAAATGCCTGGGGGTCCCATTTCAGCAGTGGCCCCGGCCCCGCCTCGCCCCGTGCAGTCACCTACATCACTAACATTGCTCATGCTTGTTAATGTACATTTAACATAAAAATAATTATAGTTACGATGAAAACGATCATTAAATACGCAATTAAAAAAACGGTCGATTTCTTTATCCCCCTACTAAAAATGGACTATTCCATCTTGACAACTTCCGGGTCACTCAGAGGTGAACTCGGGTGAACTGTGACTACTGTTTGTGCTGGGTACTTGGATAAATCCGTAGAGAACCCCGCTGTTTCAAGCCAAATTAACGTGGCCGGAGGATTTTATTGAGGGTTTTGTGTCGACCATTTGACGGTGAGTCGTTATTTTTATGTATTTTAGTTACTTTTCATTAAATCTGTTGACTACCTATAGACGCTAACTCTGTGTCTGCCTGGTTGTGCTGGGTTACTAATGGATAAATCCGTAGAGAACCCCGCTGTTTCAAGCCAAATTAACGCGGCCGGAGGAGTTTATTGAGGGTTTTGTGTCGACCATTCGACGGCGAGTCGTTAGTTTCATGTATTTGGGTTACTTTTATGTATAAATGCGGTGGCGACACACCCGTGTATTTGAGATTTAAACGTGGTTTTAGGGATTAAAAGATCATTCTATTTTTTGTTAATTTCGTGGCCGAATAGAATATATGTACGTAAAGTATTAAATAAATCCTTTGATTTTTGTAATTTCATCCTTTTAGGATCATTTTTGTTACTTTTCAGTTGGCAGTGTAGTGCAAATATTGATAACGCTGCCGGCTATATATAAATATATATATATATAATATATAAATATATAAATAGCGGATTAGATTAGCTTCCCCTAATTTTCATAAGACATTTGTGCTTTTGAAATTGTGGACCTAAAAAAATTAATAAGCGTTTTAGAAATTGTGGAACTAATATTTTAATTAGCGGTGCCCAGCACTGTATATATTTATAATAATCTACTGTAAAGTCATAGATATTATGTGTCTTTTATGCATATGTGTTTTGTTGCTGTGTTCTGTCATGTACTTCGCAGGATTGCAGACGACGGTTGGGTGTGTTTGCCTTGTGCTCTTTTTGTGGATATTTGTTTTGTGGTCTAACTTTCTGTCTTTTCCTTTCTTTCTTTCTAATTAATGTTTTTATCATATTGGTGTGAAGAGGATGGCTGTGAGGTGAGAAGGGAGGCCATCTATAAAGGGAAAAAGAAAAAAAAATGTGGGTGGAAAAAGGTGAAACACCCACACCTGCCTCCACCCTCATTCGCCCCACTCTGGGCCCCTGAACAAGTCTTTTAACCCCCACCATCTGCTCCCTAAACAGGTCTCTCTTGAAAATGAGTTCTCGTGGCTCAATGAGACTATCCTGGATAAATAAAAGGTAAAAAAAAAGAAAAAAAAAACTCAAGGGTCTACTTAGCAGGCCACATTACCCCTTGTTTAGCAACTGTTTTTGATGGAAGGTGACCCATATCACAGTTTTCTTCTGGGAATAGACTAAAATGTACTTTCCAAGCACAAGACATTAACTGTAATAGATGCAACAAATCAAAGTAAATAAATGCTTTTCTTTTTATTAACACTTGCATTGCTTTTTAGGGGGAGGGAAATCATCCATGCATTCATTTTTGTCCATGTTTTATTAATATATTTTGGTGTAGTCAATAAACAATTTTTTGTGAAAAAGCCTAAATATCCTTGTTGTTTTTATTTTTGTATTTTTTTTTCTTCAAATACTCCCATAACCTCACAGTAACTTCACAGTAATTTTAATATACTCTCATGTTTCTTAGAGGGAAAATAGGCCACAGTGAAATACATTGTAAATACAACTTTTAATCCCATATTTATCTTATCATAATATAATGCATTCTTTCAGTAATGTTTTTTTAAATTTTTACTTCTACCCCTATACTTGCATGCTTGCATACCCCTATACTGTACTATGCATCATGAAGTAGGGGTGCACCGATCCACATCTCTCACTTCCGATCCGATACTTATTAACTCAGTATCGACCAATACCGATACTTTTCCGATCCGATACTGTTCAGGTATGTGACTCTGTATAATGAAACTTTTGCACCCAAACTATTCATTTTAACATTGTGTGAGATAAACCCAATGAAGACACTTTTAAACCTTACAATAGGGAACCCACTGACTTTAACAGCACACAGGACAGGAGGCAAGTATACCACACACATGTCCTCCTTACTCATGGTGCAGCTGAAAAAACTAAAAAAAGCGCTAAGCATGATGGGAAAGACAACACAGCACTCCCCCTTAATTTAAAAGCGCCTTTCAGGACACCCAAGGACACTTAACAAACCAATACAGTGTAATACAGATCAAACATTATCAGTGACAAATTGAAATATAAAATACATAAAGATTATAAAATGCAAAATAATAAAAATACATTTAGTAAAGTTAATGATAAGCTAGTCTAAAGAGATGTGTTGTCAGGGCTGTCTTGAACAGAGAAAGGGAGGTGGTGAATTCAAACAAAAGCTCGGCGGTAGATGTTTATGTTATCAACGGGGGGTCAGCGAAAAACCTCCACTCGTGGATTCAGGCCCTGTTTACACGGACACTGTGTGGGGGAAACAGATGTTTTGGGTATGTTAATTAGGTGAAAAGTTTTGCCTTGACACGGTCGAATTCTGTGGATACGACTCTCTCCCCCTCCACCCCCCGTCCTCATGATTTCACTGTAGTTACCATGCTGGGCCATTAGATGGCGCTGTGATTTTTGGAACCTTCACTACTGCGCATGCGTGCTGCCTGAGGTAAACAGAGCAGCTGAGGCAGCCTGCCTCGTCTGTTTTCCTCTCTGGCTAAAATCAGCTAACTACAAGTTGTTGTCAACAAGTTAACAACAAGTTAAAGCTGGAATTTGGATAAGAGTCAACAGATTTGACACCAAGTGGGACCGCTTCATCTAACAAGCTGCACACCAGACGCTGAGTGGACTGTGGACCAGAACCGGACTTTACTCCGTGATAAACAGCTGACTTACAGCAGGTAAATCAACGTTCTTAATATAATGTTTGCTTGTGTTTACTTTGATCACACAACAACGAGTTTTTATTTATTTATTTATTTCTGCCAGGTGGAGAAGCTGTCGTTCCAACAGGCTGATGGTTCTGAGGTTCTGATGGGTCCAGATGAACACACAGCAAGAGTCCAGTTCATTAACGTAGTTACAGTTCGGTTCACGTGTTTTAATAGTGTGTTCAGTTTAATTCTCAGTGTTTGTGTTGTAAACTTTGTGGTGCTGAATAAATAAATAAATAAAAAATAAACCTGGTGTCTTCATTTTCACAGCACGTTACGCACTGTTTAAAAAATGTAACGAGTCCAGATAGATACTGTAGTTCAGATAAATTTACATCTCCCACGCCAACATAAATACTGTTTATTATTGTTAAACTGTTATATTTTGCAGCGTGACACGTGAAATGTCAGACTGTCCGCGCATGCGGGCTGCGCGCATGTGGTTGACACAAAAGCTCCACGGGAGATGTTTACATTATCAGCGGGGGGTCAGCGAAAAAGTTCCACCTTGAGAGCAGGGTCAGAAAAGTATCGGAGTCAAAGAGGGGGGCCAGCAGCGTCGTGTAGGCGATAAGCAAAGTCGCAAAGAGAAAGTAGCGGTTACACTCAAAATACGCGCCGTGTAAACTGGCCCTCAGAAACCTCCAGATTCAAAGAGGGGGGCCACTGGTGTCGTGTAAATGATCAGCAGAACCGCAGAGAGAAAGCTGAGGTTTCACTCAAAATATGCGCCGTGTAAACGGCCCCTAATGGCCCCAGTATAGCTGCGCGTTAATCCGAGCGCCGCGGCAAGCCGTGTCAGCGCCGTGTGAGCGCCGTGTGAGCGCCGCGGCAAAAGCCTTTGATCGCGGGCGTGAACGCGCCAAGGTCAAATTTTCCTACGCCTACGCGCGCGCGTTGATAAACTGCCTCGCGTGTCAGCAAATGACCAATCAGCGACCTCAATTTGTCCTGCTCCGCCCGGCTGCAGCTGCTGGAGCCTGCACTCCAGAGAGCTGCGCTTGCAGCGAGTATAAATGAACTGCCGGTGCGCAGCACACGCGAGTCCAGCGGCGCTGGACACAACGGACAGCTATATGGGGCCTTAAGTGTAGAACCACTAGACTGAGGAACAGCTTCTACCCTGAGGCTGTTAGATTCATGAATAAATAACCAGAATAATCACTGTGAAAAATCACATGTTGCTGCTGATCTGTTTCATGTTGCTGCTGATCTGTTTCATGTTGCTGCTGATCTGTTTCATGTTGCTGCTGATCTGTTTCATGTTGCTGCTGATCTGTTTCATGTTGCTGTGTTCATTCATGCTCATCTGCTCACACAGACACATATTCATGCTGCTGTTCGATGTAATGTTTTTATGATATTAATGCTTCGTGTATTTTTAGTTGATGTTTTTCTTATTTCATATCTTAGATGTTATTACTGTTTTTCTTTTACATTTTTTTGTTGGATGTAACTGGGACCCTGAGAACATAATCTCATTCCACCACATGTACCACATAAGATGCGAATGACAAATAATTCTCTCTGACTCTGACTCTGGCTCTCTGATACTTTAGATTTTTATATTAGCACAGAGCCAAGCAGTGTAAGTGGTCAGAGATGAGTGCTGCTAATCATCCAAACATGCACAGGTAATCACATAGCACTTTCTGTGCTCCATTACTCTGGAGAACACACTGAAGAGCAATAAGTTTGAATGGGTTTGCTCAGCTAGTGTGCACATTTGTGTGTACGTGTACTGTGTGTGTTTTTTAATGTTTACAGTAAGCTTTTGAAAAGTCACATTGCAAGGCCACAACAATTCCTCCAAAGAAAAAGGTTAAAGGTCAAGCTTTAGCACATTTGTTGATAAGGTTTGAGCAACTAATAGATGAATTTAACTGTAATGTTCCCAGTAGTGACGCTAATGCAGCTGTGTGTGTGTGCGCGCGTGTGTGTGCGTGCATGCGTGCGTGCATGCGTGCGTGCATGAGCGAGTGAGTGAGAGAGAGGGGGGGGCGGGGAATTTGGATCTCATTAACTAAGTGGTGTGTGTTTAATTGATGAATGATTGGCTCACACCCTCTCTTCCTGCCCTTTGACCTCAGCTGCTTCACTGAGCTGAAACGTTTAAATGGACCACACAGCAAAAACAGTTTCCCCACAAAATGGATGGCCTCAAGTTTTGATGTCACTCCTCGTCTGTAATGAAATAATGAACCATTCCAGTGACATGTTAACTACACAGAGTTGGACTTACCAGTGTACCATAAATGTGTTGTTGATACCAGTAAGAAAAATAATTACATTTAGCTTTTAGCATTAATAATTGTTTTTAAAAAATGTAACGGTTTTATATCTTAGATGATTTATTGACAAAGTGTGCAGCTTTTCTCACTGCAGTGTGTTCTTTGGGGCTCCTCAAAGAACTTTTTCGGTCTCTTGTTATGGGAAAAAACCTTCACTTTATAAGGTTTTGAATGGTTTGCAACAAGTTTGAATTGTTTGAATGCTTGAATCCCTTAGAGATAGGGTGAGAAGCTCAGTCATCCGGGAGGGACTCGGAGTAGAGCCGCTGCTTCTCCACATTGAGAGGAGCCAGTTGAGGTGGCTCGGGCA
>JBBPBX010013501.1:22176-36561 GCA_038048925.1 Garcialebias charrua
TACATGTATATATATATGTATTAAAAAAACATAAACTGCTACATTACAAAGCAACGTAAAATACTAAAAACAAGAACATGTCTGTGTTGGTGTATGCCATGAACTTAGCAGATGTAAAGCCATTTAATATTTTATTTAATTCATTCATTCAACATTTATTTAGGCAGGTTAATCCCATTGAGCCTCAAGGACTCATTTACAAGAAAGACCTGTTTTCAACAAAGAATGATGACAACAGCGACAACAATAGACAAACATGAGAGGCATATGGATTTTTTTTAAACAAGTTAAAAAAAAGATGTCGAAACGTAGCAAAACAGCTAGGTTATAAGGCAAATTCATTTATTCATTTATTTAAAAGAGATCAAATAAAACAAATTCATCAAAAAATAACATTGAATGAAAAGAGTGCAGGAAGAAGAAAAAAATTCTTATATCACCCCAATATATAAAATACAGTAACTTTAAACAATCACTTAAATTAATCTCTTTAAAGCTAGGAATAAAATAAAACACGTTTTGTGTTAGCAGAATTTAATTGTAACTTTGAAACTTATCCAACATTAATAAAACTTACCTCACGTTGCCTTTTTGGGCATGCATGCATATTTGTACATACTGTATTGTACTTGAGAGGAGATTATTACAGCCTCATATAAAATCAATGATGATGATGATGACATCGGAACTGGATCGGTATCGACCGATATCCAGAGTTAAGTATCGGGATCGGATTGGAATTAAGAAAATGTGGATCGGTGCATCCCTAGAAGCAATGTTAACCGCATACAGTATTACCAGTACTTTATTTCTTCATCTCTAAACCATGAGGCCATGGACTGTATGTCCTCACTTGAACAGAGGTAATTGCACAGAACACAAACACATTAAGAAGCACTTCCAACCTGTGGAAACCCAAACTGGACGTTTTTAAAGCCAGAAAAATAAAACAGCTTTGAGGAAAGTGGCACCGCTTCAAAAAGCAACGAACAGAACAGGTGGAATAATATTTTCATTCTGTGTGTGGCAAAAGTGTCTGAGAAACTTGGGCTTTTCTCCAAATCCAACACTCAAGTGCACTCCAAACTAACAACACCATCAGACAAAAACTGGTTCACCCTAAGAGCAAAATACTCAAACACAAAGTGGCAAAGTATACACAGACCTTTACTAAACACCCTCTTTATGAACACATGGCACAACACCCAAGAGCCATTTCCTCAGATCAAGACATTGCTGTCCACCTCAAGGATAAAAGACGTTCTGTTCTGAGGACAGTTTGTCCACTCCATCAATAAGACAAATGGTCTGAGAGAGGTGTGGCATAAACCATTTATATTAAATCAGAAACAAACCTTAAACAGAAGTGACTTCAGATATCATTTAGCCCATACAATGACTAAGCTCCTTTTCAGTCAGCTTAACAAGTATAGGACCAAAAATCACACATTTGTGAGGTAGGAAGACACCGTAGAGAAGATGTTGAATGACCCATAGTACTGTTGGGTCAGTGACACATGTGTGACATCAAAAACATCAGTATATAACACCAGAACCTCAGAACTGAGGAAGTATTTTAGATAAAAAGTGAAACCTCAAGAACAAAGAAAGGAAGTCGAGTCACTTTCTACTTACGTTGCTAGAAATACCACAACTTAAATGAATGAGGACCTACAATAGTTATGTTTACATGGACATAAGTAATCGGATTAAACAGCCATTCAGATTATTCTTTGTTGATTCAGCTCAATCCGAATTAATTTGTAATCTGAATGAGATGGGTGATTTATGCAGATTCATAATCTGAACGGTGTGCATGTAACAATCTGATCATTTAATTCCAATTGTGGAAAACTGACCTGACTGTGCATCTGCGACCTATGTCTACCTCATGTATTTCTGCTTGGCTAGATGCTAATAATATTAGCATGTCGGGGAAGTCAAACTGGTCGGTGAGCGACACAACATTTCCACTAGAAACTTAGAAAGAGCTCAAAATGATCTGTATCACCTGTAGCTCAATCAGGGGGTGCAGTAACGTCTCCACCGTCATTAAAACCTGTCGCGGGTCCATTTTGGGCGCTCAGATTTGTTTACGTTCATCACAGAAGTAGAATTTCTTCAGTGTTTTTTTAAAAGACAGTTGAGTTTACCACTCTGTGCATTCTATTCAGAATAAAAGCCAGCTTCATGTAAACACTCATCGTGGATGGATTGTGCCCATGTAAACGATACATTTGGATTATTTTATCTGAATACTGTACATTTCAATCCGATCACAGAATTTTGTGTACTGTATGTAAACATAGCCACTGACATAACTAGAAAGAAAATCTATAAAACCTGAACAGTTGAATGTCTTGTTGAAACTTGTTCCATAGGTGAACGTTACTGTCCTTTATCATTAACAGTTTGGTTTAAGATGTCCACAGCCAGTTTCTGTAAACCCCCTTGCACACAGACATGTAACACACCGGTGCAATACCATCGTACTAGAACTCATTCTATATTGTGTTTCAGAATATGTTCACAAAACCATTGGCTCTAATGTCATCCAGTAGAAAGTAATCACATCCTGCCCTCTTCACATGACCTCAGAATGTGAGTACTGAGCACAGCTCACCAATGTAATATTATTGTTTCCTGCAGTATATTTGATTGTATATGCATTCTCCTTACATTGCTTACTCCCTCACCCTCTTAACCCCTCATCCTCAATCAATCCCCCACAAAAGCCTGCCACTGGCAGCGACATCCGCCAACACCATTCCTCATGCTTCACCATGCTCCAGCAAAGCTCGGGAAACAGCAGAATGTACAGGAGTCGGTCTGCAGGGAGAGAGAGAGGGAGGTGGGAAGGGAAAAGAGAAGAAGGGGAGCGGGACTGAACGGGGAAGCAATAAATGGAAAGAAGGGGAGGGGGGAAGTTTGGGATGGGAGCCAATCCAATTACAAGCAGCGGTGCAACCCTGGTTTCTCTGGCGGCACTAAATTCACATTTCAGTGGTCTCTGTCTCCTTCCCTCCCCCAATACCTTTCTCATTCTTTTATCCCTGTGTGTTCATGTTTCTCTGTTGTTATTTTTTTTTCTCTGCTCATCATGGCTCATACAACTGTGCATCTTTGCACACCACACTCCTCCCTCCCTCTCCCCCAGCTGTCTCCCTTTCTTGGCTCCATGAAAGAAGGTATAGGACTGTGTCACCAGCAAAGCATCAAAGCTTGCCATCCTAGCTGTGTCATGCTCAGATCAGCAGGGAGCCTGCAGCATCCTACTTCATCTGAGCGTGTCACAATGCTCAGTAAGAGCACACCCTCCCCGTGCAGCTAGGGCTCACCAGGTCACCCTCAGCCCTCCCTTTGGAGACTTGAGGAATAAAAGGCTAATAAGACTCCCAGTGTAAATAGGAACAATTCTGAGACACATGCATACACAGGTATAAAACAGTTACAGTATATTTGGCTTTAACCCTTTTTGGGGTATAAAACAGTATTAATGACAGAGTCATATTCTTCTAAACTCCAGTCTTCTGCAACAATATTGATTATTGATTACCCATTAGTAAAGTTATGTTTTATACTGCCATGGACTGTTGCAGAAAGTAGCTTACTGGTGGTCATTCTCTCTTCCACTTTAAATAACCCGTCAGAGCTGGCTGACTCATGGGCTTTGATGCAAATAACGGGCTTCATGTTGTCCAAAATCATACCTGCATGCAAACTAGGGCACAGTAGTTGCAATGGCTTTTCTAGTCAAATCCTTTCAAACAAATTGGGTTCCAATAAAGTCTAGCATGTCCTTGGTTCAACAGCACTCCTCTACTAAAATAAACCTGGTTTAAGCAGGTGGACAGCAGAACAGTGGTTAAAGCTGTTGCTTCTCAGCAAGAAAATTGCAGGTCCAAATCCAGCTGTGACATTTATGTATGTTTGCATGTTCTCCTCATGCATGCAAGGGTTTTCTACAGGTACTTCAGTTTCATCCCACAGACCAAAAACAGGTAGGTTAGGTTAACTGACAACTCTTAAGTGTAACTTGGTGTGAATGGTTGTTTTGTTTGGCTCTATGTGGCCCTGTGATGGACTGGCAACTTGTCCAATGTGTTAACCTGCATCTGACCTCCGGAGATAAGTCAAGTCAACTTTATTTATAAAGCACAGCAAAAAGCACCAGTACCCCCTGCAAACCTGAACAAAAATTGCAGGTAAAGAAAATGAACAGATTGGTTGCATGTCCAATGGTTGAAACAGTTTAAACAACCAAATCTGATTTGGAAAGTCCCATGAGTTATTGTCAATGTGTCATGTGTATTTTACATTGATAACATCACTCTCCACTACATTAATTAAAGATTTTATAGCTAATACTGCATTTTGCTTTGATACATTTAGGAGTCTAAAAATCTTCATAAAGTAAACGTCATAGGGAGAAGATGGTAAATAATAAGGTAAAAATGGATATATCAACAGAATACTTTTTACTGTCAAACGTGCGTTAGCTCCTTTACCAAAACTGACACCATCTTCTCAGTCATGTCATGTGACAGTGTGTTCTCCAGCAGTCTCACAGTGAGCACTGAGCTGCAGTTTGTCTAGGTGTTCACCTCATGTCCTCTTTACTGTTATGTGGTTACTGTCAAAGCCCTATAGGCAAGTCGGAACAAAGCACAGCAGCATGTATGTGTTTTTGTTTTGTTGTTGTGTTGGGTTTATGTGTGTACATATAATAAATAAGATGGGGCAACAAATAAGGGAGAAGGACGAGGACATCAACCTCCAGCCACAGCCAGAAACATAGAAGGAAGCAGGGAGATGAAACAATATCAAAACACTGTTTTCTGTCTCATCAGATATTAGCTTAAGCATGGGATTAAATTATGACTGTTTCTTTCTACCACACAGCACATTTAGTGAAATTACTAAAACTAGAAACTCAACTAGCCTAAGCAAACAGATTCCAACAGATTTCTGCTGAACTGTAGGACTTAAAATACTAAAAATCTTGCCAAATGTGGAGTAATTTTATGAAGCTGCTGTGTGTGAATTAGTGGTAATCTTTCTTCTGACTGACAACCAGGCTTCTAACTGAAAACCTGGTATGGCAACATGACAGATGCTTTTCCTCTGAAGGGGTGTGAAATTTGTCATGACTAGCAAGCCAGGGACCTTAAACCTTCTGTCGTTCAGCATTTTCTCACACTGATACAAAGAGGGTTGATTTACTGGTCTAGTCTTTACTTTCTGACTTGGTGAGCCCCTTGAGTACCCTACAGAAAGGTGTCCAATAAAACTAACAGGTCATTGCAGGTCAACACTGCAACACCAAAGTTCATTCCTCAATAAACGGCTCATGAACATTTCACTAAAATAGCCACTGCCATTGCTTTTCCCTGACAGCTTTTATTGCTTCGATGGTCATTTTCTCCTTGATTCTGATCCATAGCAACAACCTGACATCTTGTGTACCACCGTGATTATGCGAGCTGAACAAGAGAGAAGAAAAGAAGAGTTCTGCTTACCTTCTTCAGACGTCCACTCTTGGTGCCAACAAAAGCCACACAGTAGCCGTTGTATACATAGGAAGTCACAGAGGTCATGCGGTCCCGAGTCTCGGTGTAGAGAGTGTGACCGGTCACCAGCTGAGAACCGCCAAGTGGCTGGTTGATGTCCAAACCGCAGAACGAATCATCAATGGGTACCGGCTGTAGACAGAGAACACCAAAGATTAGAGTACTACCTGTAAATGCATGACGAGAAAAACAAAAAATAGAAAATAAACAAGTGAAATGATTGCCTTGCAGTTAGCCAAAACAAAAAAACTGAATTGTATGAAAAATATTGCATAAAGGGGATACTATTTGTCAGAGATACTCATAACTTCGATTAAAATTAATGGTAGTTTTGTGAAGGAAGGCAGCTGTAAGCACAGCTCTGGAGATTGGTATAGTGGTGAATTTATGGAAAAATGTATCAGCGAGAGTGTGAGATTAGAAAGGAAACTGGTTGAAGTGAGAGTGACTCATGCAAATGTTTGTTTTATTGATAAGCTCCATAGATATATAGGCTCTACTGGACTGAGCTCCAGTGACCTTGACCCATCATCACACTGTGATGGCTGGACATGGGCACCAGTGACCCCCACAACCCAAAAAGGAAAAAGCATGTAAAGACATTGGATGGATAGATGGATGGATGGGTTAAAAAAAAGAATGTATTGATGGATAATGGAATGCAATGACACAGAATTGCTTTCAAATTGAAAATGGCTTCAGAATTGCTTTCGTTTAGCTTCCTAAGAAAATACAATTGCCCTCTCCTCTTCCCCTTCAGTGTATTTCAAGAAGAGCACATGGAGATGGATGATGATAATGCAAGAAAGAGGAAGAGGTGAAAAAGCAGAAAGGAAGTGTTTGTGTTGAATCAGGTCAGCGGACACTTTGAGTGTCAGTGTCCTCAATGTGTCACGTGGAGTAAAGTAAACCAACCAGCCAAGCCCCTTTAACTTATTTATCCCAGAGCAGACCACTCACACCCTCTGAATATTCATATCTGTGCTCTAACACCAATTCATTTGTTCCCTTTCTGTCACTACATCTATCTCTCATCTGTGTCTTTGCCTCTGTCAGAGAGGGAGCCTGATATTCAGACTGTGCCGAGACATTTCCCATTGGGAGGCAGATCAACCTCTGCTAACACTTTCTACACACTTTCAAGCACAATAATGCTGACTGTGCATAATCACTTCTGCTTGTATAGTCACGCCCCACACTATATGGCATTTCCTTTTGTTTCCTTTACCTAAAATAGCCCAGACTGCTACTATACCACATAAAACAGATCACTAGAGTTTTATAATACCTTCCTCTATGTTTATGCAAAGCACATACAGTATATTTAGTTGAATGCTTTTTTACACACATGTACCAACATGTGTTTATGATAAGTGATCATAAAGAATGAATCAGATTGGAAATCCAGATATCTTGATGAATAGTAATGATTTCTGGATTTTAGCTTTATAATTTTTAACTCCTTCAAAATCATGCAGCTATTCCACATACGGTCTGCTGGACTCCACGCCATTTGGTTCTGATTACATCTAGATTGTTCAGATGATGTAGGCTTAAGCCTTGGCAGACATCTCAAGTCCCCCTGGACTTGAAATGTTCGAGCTTTCTTGTTCACCATCTTGTAGATGCATGGATGTATTTTTAGGGGAGTGGTAGTGAAGTGAGCCGGAAAAGGGTAGCATGCCTTCTCCGGGTCGGGGAGGAGGTCCTGCCCCAAGTGGAGGAGTTTAAGTATCTCGGGGTCTTGTTCACGAATGAGGGAAAACTGGAGCGTGAGATCGATAGGCGGATAGGTGCAGCATCCGCAGTGAAGCGGGCTCGGTCTGTCGTGGTGAAGAGAGAGCTGAGTCAAAAGGCAAAGCTCTCAATTTACCGATCGATCTACGTTCCCACCCTCATCTATGGTCATGAGCTTTGGGTTGTGACCGAAAGAACGAGATCTCGGATACAAGCGGCTGAAATGAGTTTTCTCCGCAGGGTGTCTGGACTCTCCCTTAGAGATAGGGTGAGAAGCTCAGTCATCCGGGAGGGACTCGGAGTAGAGCCGCTGCTTCTCCACATCGAGAGGAGCCAGTTGAGGTGGCTCGGGCATCTGGTTAGGATGCCTCCTGGACGCCTCCCTGGTGAGGTGTTCCGGGCATGTCCCACCGGGAGGAGACCCAGAGGAAGACCCAGGACACGCTGGAGGGACTATGTTTCTCGGCTGGCCTGGGAACGCCTTGGGATTCCCCCAGAGGAGCTGCTCCATGTGGCTGGGGAGAGGGAAGTCTGGGCCTCCCTACTTAAGCTGCTACCCCCGCGACCCGACCCCGGATAAGCGGAAGAAGATGGATGGATGGATGGATGGTAGTGAAGTGGTTAGAGAAGGTGGACATGTGATCGGAAGATTGCCAGCATGACTCCCCAGACCGACAATGTGGGTGGAAAAGGTGAAGCATCCACCCTCATCTGCCCTACTTTGGACCCTTGAGCAAGGCCCTTAACCCTCATCATCTACTCCCAAACAGGTCTCTCTTGTAAATGAGTCCTTGTGACTCAATGAGACTACCTGTATAAATACATTTTAAATAAAAAATGTTGCTTTATTTTCTAGCTAATGAGAGGAGAGTAGCGGTACTGACGTGGTTGAGCTGTGGTCAGGCTAAATTTAGATTCTAACCTTTTGCAATGAATCGCCATTGAATAAGGGGAAGTGCTGAAGTACGTTAATTTCATCTGACGATGGTACTGTGGCACATATTGTTCTCCTCCGTTTGAGGAAATTGAATGACATTTTGGGCAACATGAAACTGAGATGAAGCAAGATGTTTGTGTTCAGATTTTACTTTTGAGAGTACTGTATATCAGAGTTGTCAGTAAACAACAGTTAATTAGCCGAATGTAAAAGCAAAGCAAGAAGAGTGTGTTTGTTGGAGAAAATACTCGTACACTGATACAAAATAATCCCCATCAAGATTCTCCTCTTTGTAATTGACACCAAAGATGGTATGAATCTCCAGATGGCAGAAGGCTGGACGGATGGGTGATAAATCTTTGATTGGCTGCTGTGTGTGAATCCCCTGGCTCAGCCTCCACTCCCAGCCTCAGCCTGAATGTAAGTGTTCACATAGTGCAATGTCTGGAAGAAGGAGAACTGAGCGTATAATTAAAGTTGTTCGTTTCAAGCTCAATGGCTACCTGCTGTTAGAAACAAACCAGAGGAAAACACACAGTCTGCAGCATGTGTAATTCAGTTAGAGACTGGGTAAGGCATGGTTAACAGTTTACAAAACTACAATCTCAGAAGTGGGTTTACCCTTGTGCCCTCACTTAAACCTGTTCACAAGGAAAGATGATCCCACTGCTGACACCACAATCTATATGACCCATTACAGTGATGATGTAAAGAAACACATTTAAGGAATCCGTACCCTGAAGTCCCGCGATAGTGAAAAACCACAAAGTAGGAATAGTAGTAAGTAGTAGTAGTTTCTTTTAGTGTAAATATACAGGTAGTCCCCGACTTACGAGCGAGTTCCGTTACAACGAGTTGCTCGTAACACGGAAATTCGTAAGGAACACGAAGCACGTGTCTCGTAAGTCCGGAATTTCGCTCGTAAGTTGGAACGGTTTTGCTAGCGCGACTACAAACACTCGTTTTTCATCGAAAAACTGCTTATGAGTGCATAAAAATGATCGGAAACGTGTGTCCACATGTTTAGCTAACGAACTGTGGTGAAAAAACACAGAAAAACTCGGTATTTTTTGCGTTTTTTCCAAAAATTCGCCAGCTCGTAAGTCCGGAACCTCGTAGGTCAGAGCGCTCGTAAGTCGGGGACTACCTGTATACAGTATATATGTATATTTCCCTCTCTCTGCCTTCGCTGCTCTCAGTGATCTGCAAGTGTTCTTGGCCACACCCACTTCTCCGCTCTGCACAGAGAGCAGCTGATCAGCTGCAGCAGGAAGCTTATCCTACAGTGTGGGCTGCACAGAGGCGCTAACCAATTTAAAATGATTTATTTTAAATAAAAATTCCATGCTGATCATGCGGCTCATCCATCTTTCAGCCAGTTGTGTGTCATGTCCAATCTCATTTTGAAAAATCATGATAGAGCGAGTCCGTGATAAATGAACAGCAAAGTAGCGAGGGACTACTGTAGTGGAAAACTGAAATTTTAATGACTCGATAAATTTAAAAAAAAAAGTTTTAACACAAATTTAAACAAAAATAACATAAAGAAAATGTTCAATTCAACAAAACATTTAAAGTGGTTTAAGATGCTTAAAAATCTGCCTATAAGTCCTCAACAAGAATAAATTAACTTGCTTTGGAAAATAAAAATCCTTGTGTTGTATGTGAGAGTAAAGAAACGCTCTTTTTGTAAAATAAAATTGATATGCAAAACAAATTTAAACATTATATTTCATAGTTGACACCTAATGTCAATACAGTAATGTAAAAAAAAAGATTTAGTGTTTTCTTGATTCAGCTGTACACACAACTATTTTGGACCTGTCACATGCTGTGTAATAGGGAGCTCACAGAATTTTTAATGCATTATTTAAAGCCTCACCAAGTCATTGCAAAGACCATTCATGTTCTGGCTGATTTTTTTTTACACCCTAGCAAGGTCATCATCCGGTGGCTTAGTAGTAGCTTTTGATGAATCTGATACATTGAACTTCTAAGCTTCTAAACCTATTCTTTTAGGACAATACAAAATATGAATTGTCCATCTGAAAGCAGTCACACATTAGCCCAACAGCATCGGCATAGCCGACAGATCTGGCTGCTAAATGCAACATGTAACACTCCTATCTGACAAAGATGTCTATCTGCAGAATCCATTTCATAGAATGGATTTATTGGTTGCCTATTGAACGTGAGGGCGTGATTTTAAGGATGTGACATCCTCTCAGTTCGATGGCACAACACACACTGCTCATGTAGCCGTTAATCTCAGAGGACAGCAGAACATCATGGGCCACACATGACTCCAGAATGGACTGGGAGGTGCAGCTGTGCAGGTAACAGCTGGCATCCTTCACCACATACAGTACTGGGATCATAGGGAGGACTCTTCTGGCAAGCTGAAACAAATGTTTTAATTTGAGCTTCCGTGGTTAACGAGGCTCCCAACCACATCATTGTCATCGCCAAACACCACTGTGTCTCTTCACGCCTAGTCTGCAACTTCCAACATCTCATACTGCCTTCTCAGTGGAGCTAATACAACAAAATCCAGTTTCAAGATGGTTTCCTCTTCATATCTGATGATGTGCCAGTGATGTATTTACAGATTTTATTAGTAGTGGTCCATTGAGTTCCCTGAGTGGAATTAGCACAATAAGAAGCTAATTTGTAGTTCTCGTCACAGTGAAGGACAGAGACATTATTAAATCCTGTAGTATATACAGTACATGCATGCATAGTATTCCTGATGTCTGTATATACAGTACATGCATGCATAGTATTCCTGATGTCTGTATATACAGTACATGCATGCATAGTATTCCTGATGTCTGTTTAGACATAGAGCATAACTGTAGCTCAACTGTCATTCATGTAAATAATCTTAGTTTAGCAATTCAATAAGAAAAGCACAAAGGACTGCAGTCTCTTGGGACCCAATGTAAGATCAAGAACCTTAATTTTACTTGACAGCAGTTAAAGATACACAGCTTTTTATTATGAGATAATCATGGTTTTTAAAAGGAATGAACTGGTGTATGATCAATGATATCAAGCAGAATAACTTGAGCAACCCCTTGATATCCTCAGTTTATCTACACCCCCACCCCCCAACCACACAAAAATACGTGTTTGATCCAGAAGAAGAGAATATTTTTTTTCTGTGTGCTTGGGGAAAATCGCTTTAATGGTTGCAAATAAACATAAAGCTGCCTAATTTATGAATCTCTCTCCCTGAAACACACTTGAAAGAGGACGTGCGCTTATATCAGAGCAGCAAAACAATTTGACATCATTACATGTAGTGTGAAAGTCATTTGATAATAGAGAGCATGACATGCCAGGCAGTTGAAAACATTTCCGGATGATTGCTGTGTTTATTTTCATTACAGCGTATGCCCTACTAACTCGCTGTGCTGTCGAGGCTCATTGAGAAACTTGGGTAATTTTCTTACTGTTTGCTATCTGATTTCAACGAAATGAACTACTGTAGATGTAGGTTAAAAAAAAAGTCTGTTGGCCCATTTAAGGTTGTGGAGAACAAAAATGAGATGAAAAAAACTTGATCCAGTTTTTTTCCACAGAGCATCTTATTATTTCATTAACACAGCATACCAAATTAATGTAGATCAATGCAAAACTGTTCTTTGTATGTACAGAGATGTACATACTGTACAAAGACAAGTACCGAGAAATAGTATTTTCATGCTTTCAGTATAAACACATTTTTAGTTCAACTCACCGCTTTAGTGCACTGGACATCCTTCCCAAGAAGCCAGTTGAGTTCAAGGTTTCCTTCTCCTTGGTAGCAGGACTGCAAACGCTCCTTGATTCGTGCATTGATGTCTCGGATGGTGAAGACACAGAGAGCCGAGTCATCTGGTGGCCGATGGAACTGCTTCTGGCCCTTAGAAAAGATGGTGAAGAGCACATCGTCTTGGGCACTGATGCCAAGCGAGGCTGCAAGAATGCGACCTGGTGTGCCAAGGTAGGCAGCCTGCAGTAGTCGGTACTCAACACCATTCTTCACACATCCAATGGGCAGGGAGACGTATGAGTGAAACTTGCGATCATCTTTACAGAGGCGAACGATGCGAGAAGTGTAAAAGAGATCGCTGCCGGATCCGCTCGATGACATGCTGTTTTCTGGCGTCTCAGGCTGAACAGTCAGAAAGTAAACAAAGTTGCCACTTGCAAAGCCATAAACATAGTAGATGTCAAAGTGGGAGACAAGTGCCAAGGTGTCTGATGGTATCTTAATGAGAGAGGACACAAAATCAGTGTGCATTTCATAGTCGAGCATGGCAGAAGATTCTGGATCACGTGGTAATTTCCGACTG
Organism: Garcialebias charrua; assembly: GCA_038048925.1. NCBI lineage: Eukaryota > Metazoa > Chordata > Actinopteri > Cyprinodontiformes > Rivulidae > Garcialebias > Garcialebias charrua. Next base: position 34,761 of record JBBPBX010013501.1, read on the forward strand.
GAGATGGTGGGAAAGTAGTCTTGTTTTCCATCCACTGCTGTGCCAATAAACAGGGTGCCATCTTGCCCCTGTGAAGGGACAATGACCCCATACATTGTCCCTGTCTGGTTGACACTGGAGAGGTAGTGCTCCTTCTTATGAGAGGGTTCCACTAAGATAAAAAGGTCATCCAGTCTGAGGAGTTTACACACACCCTGGTAGAGGCTTCCACAGGCCAACAGACGATTTTGGGAATAATCAATGAGGAGAAGTTTATTGACATTGTTGGTAGAGACAAGGGGCTCGGAACAGGGTTGTACAATCAGAGGGGGGTAACAGGCCTTATTGTCATCCTCTGGGCCTGTATCATGGGAAACAAGAAGGGTCAGATTGCCTGAGAGCTTGTACACACGGTTGACCGCTCCAATATACAATGCACCTGTGGTTTGGTGAACTGTCAGATGGTTTAAAACCCAGTCCCGTCGTTCAGGATGGAAACTAGTGAAAGTCTGTCCATTGCTCATGGCAGGAATTGCCAAAAGCCAGATGCCTAGAAGAGCAGCTATTGCCCCTATCTTGCTGTAAGGCATTAAAGTTCTGTATTTAGGGTCATCCATGTTTAATAGGTCTCAAAGAAAGCTACTGAGTAAGCAGAAAAAATGAATGAAAGAAAGGATTAAGGAAAATAACCCTTTTCTTTTCCGTGACTTCCGTAACTTGGAGGGCAAACCGTCACAAGAGTTTTCACATGTTTCTGGAAAGAGAAAACAAGAAACAAAAAAGAAAAAGTTAGATATTTCAGCATGAGTCACATTTCACACAAAGAAACTCACATGACCAAATGGAAAAGTATGTTGCCAAGTTAAGACACACATGTTCAAGTACAGTAAAGTGTTTGACTTTAAAGAAGGATTGGGGAAAACAATTTGTGGAAACCATTATGATGCACATCCAAAGACTTTTCTAGACAAAGCAAGACAATGCAGGAAGGAGAGTTAGGTTACAGCAGAGGAAATTAGCGTGACCTGACTCATACTGATGCTGCTGCTGTCATTCAGTGGGTAAGAGGTTTCTAAGAACAGAACAGCTAACACAAACCATTACAGACACTACCCACATTCAGCCTTGAAAACACGACTGTGACTCACTGCCTTTCAACCCATTACTGGAACGTTGTAACACCATTTTACAGACACTACCCACATTCAGCCTTGAAAACACGACTGTGACTCACTGCCTTTCAACCCATTACTGGAACGTTGTAACACCATTTTATGTTTTTTGAACTGTACATCTGGATAACTTTAGTTTTCTTATTTTGACATAAAATTAAGTTCTAAAAGTTTTTTTAAGGGCAACTAGGTATTTTATTTATTTTTAAGACATTTCATTACTCATCCAAGGAGCTTTTTCACATAAGACTAAGAAGTGTAAAGTTTCAAATGTTTTAATTGTAGTACAGTACAGTGTAAGGTGTTCAAGTTTTAATTACAGCCATGCATCCACCCATCCATCCATATTTACCCACATCTTTCTAGTTAAATTGTGGAGGTCGCTAGTGCCCATGTCCAGCAGTCACTGTCCGACAGTTGGGGTACACTGTGGACTGGTCGCAAGTCCATCACATGACCATAAGACATACGAGGCTAAAAAATATTCACACTCTCACTCACACCTAGGGACAATTTAGATTTACTAGTCCAACATACATTTTTAGACTGTTAGGGAAAACTGAAGTACCCGAAAAAAAAATCCATGCTCCACAATAGAGCCGTTACTAAAAATGTAACCACCTCTAATAACTGTTCAATATATATATATA
>JBBPBX010013501.1:36599-52302 GCA_038048925.1 Garcialebias charrua
TAATAACTGTTCAATATATATATATATATATATTAATAGTTGCCATATCCAAAAATAAAAGTTCCTACAAGTGTACTCTTTGTCTATAAAACCATCTTCCAGCTTATTGAAATCATACATTTATGCTTATTCTCACATTTTTTGTAAACTGACCACAACCCATCAAATGGTGCCTTAAAATATCAATTGTCCTCTGTTCTGTCTTTTCCTGTCACTTTATCTCTTTATCTGTCACTGAAAATATAAAAGTAGAAGTCTGCGACTTGAGCAACCCTGCCTAGGCTTAGCTGTAGGTATCTCTTTTCATGTGCCATAAATTAAAACTAGAGCTCCACGTGGTCCGTCCCCAGGAGTTAATTATCTCATCCACTGGAAGAAAAGGCCTGGATCTTATTACTGGAACAAACTGAAAACAAATTGGAAACCACTTCCACTCACCCTTCCTATCACTTCTTGCCATTCAAGGGGCATAGTTTACAAACTGTGCTTTTTTATTATTTTATCCTACTCGTGTTCTACTTGTGCATGAAAAAAAAAAGTATTTGTAGACAAATCCTTTACAGAAGAACCCACCTATAGTATGCACAGTGTGTATGTGTGTGTTATTCCCTGTGTATTATCAGTGTGCTCAATCAGAACCAAGTACAGTGATGGTCTAACGAATGGGGGAAAAGGCAGTGCATCCCAAAATCAACTATGATCAGGCGTAGTGATCCAACAAGGGTAATTACTGTGGAGCTGAGGGAGGTAAGCTGGGGAACGACATGGTGATGCCAAGGGCTCAGACGTGTCAGAGGCAGCCCTGCATCATTTGTCACGCTTCGGATTTACATTTGCCAGCAGTGAGGGCAGGGAGAATCAAGGGTGAAAGATGTGGCTGGAATAATCAGTGACTGCATGTTGAATTAACAAGCACATGCAACCTTAAGTGAGAAGGGAGGGTGAGACACTGAACATCAAGGCTACTCTGTTGAAGGCAGGTTTGATTTGCAAAGCTGATTTGGAATTCCATCTGAGCGATGTTAGCCCTTTCACAAACCTCGCTCTAACTCGAGTGATGGCCATCTTGGGGTTCCATCCCTCCCTACTTTTATCAACAGGTTTGCTGCGAAGCTCTGTCTTAAATTAAGACCCTAAGGAAGTGTATTGATCAATGTACCCATAAACACAGGTCTTAAGGCCCAATCAAGCTGTTCTTGGCGTGTGTATAGGCGGAGGTGTGGGAGGTGCTCTGTCCCAGAGGCACTTTATTAGCATGGTCATAAAAGTGCCATTCCACTAAAAAAAACTGCACCCAGAGCTAGACCCTCACTTTCTGCTTGCACACTGCTATGCTCCTTTGTTTGAGTTCGTACATGCTGGATGTGTAAAGTGGATCCTGTTGGTGGTATAATAAACCTCCTGCTGAGCTAGCTTTTTGCACACAGCCTTTTGCCCTTTAGGGCTTTTGCTACACTCCCCGCGCTTCATTGTATATGTGTATACAGCATTTACTCCCATCTCTTCTTCCTCCCTAGTCTCTGTAAGAAATCTATGCATCTTTCCGTCATGGTGTGGCAACAGCTGCAAAGGAAGAGAAAAAGAGCCTCTGACTGGTATAAATAAAAAAAGCCTCCACCAAGGTTATCCATTCATATTGCTCTCAGCAACAGAGGGACTGAAGTCTTTGTTTTAATTGATTGCTTGACCACCTCTTTGTTGCACATGACAGATTTCTCTGAGCTTTGCAGCTGTGGAGAAGATTGAAAAGGAAAGGCACCAACACAGTGCGGCCTCTTGCACCCTGCAGTTCAAAGCAACATCTTTGTTTTGTTTATTGGGACTCAGCATTAACAAAGATGGACATTAACATATAAATGCAGCTGGGAATGATTCATACCTAAACACAATTACCAGCTGACCTAAAAAATAAAGAGTGGGGCACGACTGTTGAAGCAATAAATAACATCACGGTTGAGGTAAACTTTAAAGGCAACCTTATCACTCAAAGGCTGCTCAAGTCAGTAAATGTGAATATTTTTTCTATTATTTTGTTAGCTTGCTTGCTTCCTGCTTTGACTAAGTTTTAACAAGAAAAAGTTGTCTCAATGCCTTCAATGCAAAATTTAACCGACTTTTAAATGAAACTGTGAACTACACTACAGAGTCTGAGGACTGGAGGCAGAAGGTGAATGGCTGAAAAAAAAAAAAAACTGTCAGGAGATTCATTCTGTCATATCAAATAGGAATATTTAAAGTTACTGTAACATGCATTACCTACAAATACAAAAAGTGGAAGAAAACATCTTAATATTTAAGATATTTAGCACTACATATGATTTTATCCATTTTGCCACATAACTGGCACATTTGCTTTTAAACTTGGCATGGCCAAAGTGAAACAGGAAGTGACAGCAAAGGGGAGCTCCCTGGTTTTTGTTGATTGAAACATCATTTGAACCCTGGCTCTTTTTCATCTTTGACTCAAAATAATGAAAAAGAAAAAAACTAACTTCAAATTATTGTCTACCGTCTTTGTTGTTGGCCATTGTAGTAACGCTCTGTTCACAGGCGTTCCCCTTTGTCATCACTTCCTGTTACTGTACGTGCAAATAGCCCAACAAGTGTTCATCTCAGTGGAGTGATTTCTTTTTTGCGCAATCCGTTATTATTCAGTGCAAAAAAGGAAATCTGTTGATGTTCCACTTATGATTGATGGTGTTGAGATCTGTCTTGTGAGTGAAGTTAAGTTTTTGGGTGTTATTATTGATGACAAACTGATGTGGAAACATCATATACCGTAAATTCTGTTAGGACAAGAATAGCTAAAGCAATTATTATATAGAGTCAGGAACCTGTTAAATGTCAAAGCTCTGTACTTGTTGTACAACACAATTACCGGTATTGTCCCACACATAATTTATGGTATTGATGTTTGGGGTAAAGCTTGTAAAACATTTACGGAACATGTTTTTGTGCTACAGAAGAGAGCTATAAGAATAATCACTAGAAAACATTATTGTCATCCATCAAGCACATTATTTCACCAATTGAAATTGTTAAAGTTCCATGACTTGGTGGATTACAATATTCTGTCAATTATGTATAGAGCCCATAAAAATGAACTAGTCTACTATTGAATATACAAATACATTTCGTTAAATGTAAAAGCTGTTATAATCTTAAGGGAACAGAGATTATTGTGAAACCAAAATATAGAACCAGTTTGAGGGGTCGGTCAACCTCAATCAAGGGAATTGGATTGTGGAATAATTTGGAAACTGAAATTAAAAATGCTAAATCAATGATTATTTTTAAGAATATGATCAAAACTAAATTATTGCAGAAATGTATATGAAATAGTATACTGTATTGTGTTTTTTGTTTTTGTTTGAAAATTATATGAGTTGCTCTTTTTCAAATCTGTAACTTGTTAGATGTTTTTTTTGTTTGAATTGACATTTTGTAAAAGGGGGCAGATATAATAAGATTTTTTCTTCATTCTGCTACCCTTCATTTTATTTTTTATATTGTACGGTCTCGAATGTGAGATTGTTTTGTGTTGTATTTTAAAATGAATAAATTTATATTAAAAAAGTTTTCTTTCAAAAAAAGCATTCATATTTATTACAAACATTTAATGTCACAGGCACTGTAAAGCCCATTTTTCATTGTAGGAATCACCACTCCACCTTCCATGCCAGAGTTTCAGTGAGTTTTAGACTAATGCTGAGAAATGAGAAATACTGTAAGTCATGGCTGCTTTAGTCAAACCAAGAAAATAACATTGTGATATCTACCATATCAAATCTGAGGGGCCGCGGCTATGGCGCAGTGGTTAAAAGAGCACGGCCCATGTTTGAGGCTAGTCCTCGCTGTGGTGTTGCGGGTTCACATCCAGGTCCCGACGACCTTTCCACAATGTCTCCCCCTCTCTTGCCCCGTTTCGCCCTCCATCCTCTACAACAAAAATGGGCCACTAGAGCCGAAAAACAGCAAAAAAATAATAATATCTTGAGCTCAATATTTGTAAAATAGACAGAATTAAAACCACTGTGGTTTAGGTTCATATCATTTAACTGTGGTGGTCATCTTAAATATGATTAACTCCAAAAATGTTTGACTTGGACATAGGGCTGGATGATATGGCCAAAACTTTTATCATGATATATGTCTTAATTTCGCTTGATAACAATCTAATTCAATATCAATTTAAACAATATAGCCTCAGAAAAACAGTATAAAAAATAATGTTCACCTTTTATTTGTATTTAGCCTTCACAAATTTTGAAATCACCGTCAAATATACATAAAACTTTTAACTTTGTCAATATTAATAGTTTTAACTTTAAACAACAATATAACCCTAACCCACGTTTGCTGCATGTGCTTCTCTTTTCATACAGCTGGGGGTGTTGATTCAGGAACACGTGGGCTCAAACTTTTTTCCTGCTTCATCTTGTGACTCTCAGCATGTTCTATCAAGTGGAACAAGTTAAATGTTCCCACCGCTATTGGAACGACTCCCCGTCACATTTTGCCGCACACTGAGTGAAACCTTATTGTATCTTAGAAAGCCGAACCACTTCCACATCGCCAAATTAGTCTTTCCTCTCTTATCAATGATGTAATCTGCTTTCTCTTTGCTTATGAAACCTTGTTCAGTCACATTCTGATGGTCATGGACACCCGTAACATCTACATCACCACGCTCTTACGTAGTTGCATTGCGGCTTTATCTGTTCAGAATAAAGAATAAAGGTTGAATGAATGAAAAAACAAATGCGTCAGTGAAACGCTGTAATCATATCGAAATATCGAAAATGTGCTTAAAACTCATATCACTGTTATTGAATAAAAGTATATCATGATAATGTATATATATCGATATGAAATTATTGTCCAGCCCTACTTGGACACGTATTTGAGATATTTTGCTGACATGCACACATTCTTGCTCACCTTTCACCATTTGGTGACGGGCGACGGTAAAACATCAAAAGAGGCTCTATAATTAAATTCCCATCTCATCTGATTATCACTTTAGCTGATGTGTAAGGCAAACATGTCTGACAAGCGAGTTACCTCTGCTTGTCAGACAGGCCCCTTCCCTCTCGGTTTTCAAATCCCGTTTAAAGACCCATTACTACTCTGTTGCTTTCAACACCAGCTGATCTGTGTTTAGTCGTTTTATTTATAATCTGCAATGTTCTTATGTCTAATTTTGTACTTCATTGTGTGTGTTCCCTGTTGTTTGTTTGTTTGTTTGTACAGCACTTCGGTTGGCCTTGTCGCTGTTTAAAGTACTCTATAAATAAAATGGTATGGTATGGGTATGGTATGATAAAAACACAAGAGCATATGATTAAGAGAGACTTTTGTTCCAGCACACTCACACGCTGTGATCATGGCTTAGAGAAAATACAGATTTTATGAAACTTTCTATTCACAACGAGTAGCCAGGAACTCAGAACAGTGTGTTGGCACGCTCGGCCCTGCAGCTTCTGAGTGGTATGACCGGCTGCCTGTGCTCTGTCACTGTGAAGCACTTCCCCCACCACTGGACATGATGCAATCACCGTGGCAATCATGGGCAAAACTGCTAGATTTGCTGCCAATTAAAAATAAAATACAAACAGGCAGTCGGAGCATGAATAAAATAATATTTTAGAAAATGCAATACGTTTCACAAATTGTCACTGAAGATTGTGGCAACAACAGCCAGAGGACTCGAGGGCTGCACGCCTGCAAAAAGACAGAGGATCTTTGGGAAGTCGCCTCTGGAGCAGAGGCAGCTAAAACCTCAGTGAGCTGAGAACAGACAGCAGGTCTGCTTTTTTCTTCCTCCTCCTTTGTGTCACCGCGTCTTAAGCCTCATTTGTTTGATCTTCTAAACTCTTATTTACAGCAAGGACAAAACAAGACGATAAGAGCATAAAGCAAATCCGTTCACAGAGCTAAATTCATTGTTGAAAAAAAAAAGAAAAAAAAAGAGATCATAATTTCATGCCTCAGATTAATGTGTTATTCTCTGAATGATTAATGTGAAGCGTTAAATCTGAACGCGGGAGTAAAAAGGGGAACGCTGCAAATCAGAGACGATTTGTGAGGGGGAAAAAATCTGCACGTTCCAGTAACGCAAACGTCTAAAATATCTTGTTTTGTGAGCGTTTAAGTTATGTGACAGCTTGCATAGTGAAAAGAAAAGTTTAATCAGTCCAGATGAGATAATTTATTTGATTTTAAAAAAGTAGTGAGAGTGGAGGTTTCTCCATTCGTCTTCAGTCTTTGCTGCTATTCAGAAGTGAGATAATGAGACGTCTTGTGTTGAGTTTGACTTACACTTTTACATTCTCTAGGCTCGATAGGAAATGTATTTCTCTGCTCCAGTGTTAGTAGCTGTCATCCTCCCATAAAGAAGAAAAAAAACGACGTGGCATCCATTCGTCCTGCCAGCCACCACAAGGAAATGACACAACAGCAAAGCCGAGCAATAACACCCTCACAACCCCGAGCTCTCTGGTAACAGCCATCATCCTGCTCTGCAGGACGCATATGAAAAACATTTATGTTTTACTAGTACATTTTCATCTCTTTTACAGGCCCTAAGAATGAAAAAAGGTGGAAATTACCAGAACATTAGCATCACAGATGCCTGCTCAGCTTCAGGACCGTGATAAAAAGTATATAGCTGATTTAAATTCATCATTGTGCAAATGTTTTAACCTGACCTTTACTAAACTGTTCCGTTTGTTTATCTTTTGGAGTGACGAGAATTCGAGCTGCAGCTAAATGAGCCGCGAGTTAGTGACACATCCTATATTAATGCACACTTATTCACAATTAAGCATACGCTCCAAGGGCACTCGAACAGAGCACTTTGCATTCAGGGCCTAATAGCTCTGTCTCTGTTAGTGACCCGTATCAGTGCATTTGCGCATGAGCAGCTGAGCTCAGAGGCCTGCAGCGAGGCCTTCGCTTGCTTCCACTGCAGTGAAAGCAGTCGCAGACTTTCAACATGCCCCCTCCTCTCAATTAGTAAGAATAGCAGAGGCATACAGCTAAAAGCATCCCACTGCACACACAATTATTCCACATAAAAGCTTGTTAGTACGACAGAAAAAAGACTCAGTAAAACCAGTGCATTAGCACTAAACAGTTATTATTCAGCCGTTATTCCAGTTTCAACACAATTTTAAATCAGCTTCACCTCCCACACGTTTGGAAAAAACAAACTGTACAGTGGTTGGACTGGGAACAGTGTGCTATGACTTTTGGTAGTCGCTGTAAAAGAATACATAAAACACCATAAAACCCAGCTCTTTTTCCAACTCAATGGTTTTTACAAATTAGGTATTATGATTTTTGAAGAAGGGCCTTTCAAAGTCAAAGTCAAAGTCAACTTTATTGTCAGATCTGCAATATGTACTGTACAGGACATACACAGGACCGAAATTGCGTTTCTCTCAGTCCCTCGGTGCAACAGTAAACATCTAAACATTGAAACACTGAAACATATAATAATAGACATAAGCATAAAATAGTAAAACTAACACTGTCCTGAGTTTTTGCATAGTGGTATAAGAGTATGAAAATTTACACCAACTCTAAAACTAAAACATTAAACATTTAATGAACATAATACTGTCCTGAGTTTTTGCATACTAGTATAAAAAAAGAGTATAAAAAGTATAACTAAAATAAACTAAAGGTTTCTAGCATTGACATTTGCAAAGTGGCAAAGCAGCGTATGAGTTAATGTGCACAGTATATGTATGAGGTAGTAGTTGATGTTGTTATAGAGGCAAAAAGTGGCATATGCAGTAAGGCACATTGGGCATCCCTAAATAAGACCGTTCAGAGCACACTGTATATGTATCAGCAGTGGTGTAGATATTAGAGTAGTGTACTGTAAATGTAAACAGTAGTAATTAAATGTAAGCAGTAGTAATAAAAGTAAACAGTATTAATAAATGTAAACAGAGAATGTAAACAGTATTATGACTATAGGCAGTGATGTAATACAAACATTAGTGCAAGTATGAGAAGTAGTGCAAACTGTATGAGCACATGACCGAGAGTTTAGTGAATAACCCGTTTGATGACACAGAGTCCAGTGTTAAAATCTTTGTGTTGTGTGGTAATGTGTGAGAAAGTTTTAGTGTTAAGGCAGTTCAAATGGGAGGGGGGGCAGAGCAGGCAGAGTGTTTAGCATTCTGACTGCCTGATGAACAGAGCTGTCTCTCAGTCTGCTGGTTCGAGCCTGGAGACTCCTCAGTCTCCTCCCTGATGGCAGCAGTCTGAAGCAGCTGTGTAGTGGGTGTGTGGGATCACCTGCCATGCAGTGGGCTTTCCGAGTGAGGCGTTTGCTGTGTAAGTCCTGCAGTGAGGGCAAGGAGGTGCCCACGATCTTCTCAGCTGCTCTCACAATGCGCTGGAGGCTCTTGCGGCAGGATGCAGTACATGCACCAAACCACACAGTGATGCAGCTGGTCAGGACACTTTCTATGGCACCTCTGTAGAAGGTGCTCATGATGGGGGTTGAAGCTCCAGCCCTTTTCAGCTTGCGGAGAAAGTAGAGACGCTGGTGAGCCTTCTTTGCCAGTGCTGCAGTGTTCCTGCTCCAGGACAGGTCCTTTGAGACGTGCACTCCCAGGAACTTGGTGCTGTCTACTCTCTCCACTGCGGTGCTGTTGATGGTCAGAGGGGCATGTTGGGCATCCCTCTTCCTGAAGTCCACAACAATCTCCTTTGTCTTCTCCACGTTGAGAGTGAGATTGTTGTGTCCGCACCACAAGGCCAGGCGGCTCACCTCGTTCCTGTAGTCCGTCTCATCGTTGTTGCTGATGAGACCCACCACTGTTGTGTCGTCCGCAAACTTGATGAAGTGGTTGGAGCTGTACGATGGTGTGCAGTCGTGTGTTAGCAGGGTGAATAGAAGGGGGCTCAGCACACATCCTTGTGGGGCCCCTGTGTTCAATGTGATGGTGCTAGATGTGTTACTCCCGACCCGCACTGTCTGTGGTCTCCCGGTCAGGAAGTCTAGCAGCCAGTTACACATTGAGGTGTTCAGCCCCAGACTGTCCAGTTTAAGGATGAGCTGTTGGGGGATGATGGTGTTGAATGCTGAGCTGAAGTCAATGAACAGCATTCTAACATAGGAGTCCTTCGTGTCCAGATGTGTGAGAGCTGTGTGAAGGGCAGAGGAGATGGCATCGTCGGTTGAGCGATTAGGTCGGTATGCAAATTGGAAGGGATCCAGGGAGGCAGGGAGGACAGATGTGATGCTTTTCATGACTAGCCGTTCAAAGCACTTCATCAGGATGGGGGTGAGTGCTACTGGGCGATAGTCATTGAGGCATGCGGGCGTTGCCTTCTTTGGGACAGGGATGATGGTGGTGGCTTTGAAACAGGTGGGGACGATGGCCTGGCTCAGTGAGATGTTAAAGATGTCCGTGAAGACCGCTGCGAGTTCCCCTGCACAGTCCTTCAGCACACGACCAGGTATGTTGTCAGGACCAGAGGCCTTCCGGGCGTTAATCTTGATGAATGATCGCCTTACGCTGTCTGAGGACAGCGTCAGCACCTGGCCATCAGGAGAGGGGGGGAGTTTATGTGCTGGTGTGCTGTTACTTGTCTCGAACCGAGCAAAGAACTCATTCAGTTCATTCAGCGCAGAGGCTGAGCTGTCACAGGTCTGGGGGGATGGTTTGTAGTTTGTGATGGTCTGTATTCCCTGCCACAGACTGCGTGTAGCTCATCGTATTTTATTAATAAAACACTTCACACTTATACAAAATGACATGAGTAACTATCAGACACTTACGGTTCAGGAATGTTTTTAAAACAATTTATGGTTTTCACACCGTTAATGTTTCTTTGAGGGCTATTTTCTGCTCTGCTTTTCTGTCTGCTTGTCTAATTAAGAGCACTGTCAGGAAGTGAGCAACACAGGGCGAGTGGACACCTTGGTGACACCAATGAGCCACAGATACACTTTTTTATTAGTTTTTTAGATTATCATAAAGCTTAGTTGATGAACAAAGAAACTAAAATTAAAACTGGGTTTATTTTTCAGAAATAGATCTGGTTTAACTCTGAATGCCAGGAAACACCTTGTAACTGCTACTTTCTTACCTGCTATCGATTATGGTGACATTATTTATATGAACGACCCTTCAAGCTCCTTGCAGATGTTGGATGCTGTCTATCACATCTATAAATAAAGGTTGAATGAATGAATCATGGTACGCTAAGATTCATAACTGGTTGTAACTATCACACCCATCACTGCACCCTGTACTCATTGGTCAGTTGGTCATCATCATCATCATCTACACACAGGCTGTCCCACTGGTTCATCTTCATCTATAAATCCCTCCTTGGTCTGCTGCCTTCATCTCCTCTCACATGTCACGTCATCAGTACAGTTACGACGTGCGCTCTTAGCAGGCCATCATTACCTGCAGCGTCCCCTCAGTGTGAACTGAACTTGGCAAAAAGGTATTTTTCTTAAGCCTGGTTTATACTTCTTGTCGCACGTCTTTTACCCCCCGTTGAGTGCCCAGCGATGACGTAATTGCGTGTGTCACCGACCGCATTTGAGTGTTTATACTTTGAAAAGACTGGGGGATACATTACAGTATAGTGATCCCTCCCTCTTCCCTCCCACTGCATACGTCACGCGCACTCCCAGCGGACCGCCTCGGCGAGTTTCTCTTCAAAACTATCCATGTCGAAGCAAAAACAAAAACCGGCTTCTGGAAAGCCGTTTTCGCACTGCACAACCCTCCCCTGAATGAAATTCAGCTCGCGCTGAAAGGCGGAAATGCTCTGATGGGTGCGCGCTTCGTGTTATTATTTACCTTCTGAAATAAGCTGATTTGTAATCAGTTGAAATTTTTTTTTTTTTTAAATCCATCCATCCATCCATCTTCTTCCGCTTATCCGGGGTCGGGTCGCGGGGGTAGCAGCCTAAGTAGGGAGGCCCAGACTTCCCTCTCCCCAGCCACTTGGAGCAGTTCCTCCGGGGGAATCCCAAGGCGTTCCCAGGCCAGCCGAGAAACATAGTCCCTCCAGCGCGTCCTGGGTCTTCCTCTGGGTCTCCTCCCGGTGGGACGTGCCCGGAACACCTCACCAGGGAGGCGTCCAGGAGGCATCCTAACCAGATGCCCGAGCCACCTCAACTGGCTCCTCTCGATGTGGAGAAGCAGCGGCTCTACTCCGAGTCCCTCCCGGATGACTGAGCTTCTCACCCTATCTCTAAGGGAGAGTCCAGCCACCCTGCGGAGAAAACTCATTTCAGCCGCTTGTATCCGAGATCTTGTTCTTTCGGTCATAACCCAAAGCTCATGACCATAGATGAGGGTGGGAACGTAGATCGATCGGTAAATTGAGAGCTTTGCCTTTTGACTCAGCTCTCTCTTCACCACGACAGACCGGTACAGCGCCCGCTTCACTGCGGACGCTGCACCTATCCGCCTATCGATCTCACGCTCCAGTTTTCCCTCATTCGTGAACAAGATCCCGAGATACTTAAACTCCTCCACTTGGGGCAGGACCTCCTCCCCGACCCGGAGAGGGCATGCTACCCTTTTCCGGCTCAAGACCATGGCCTCGGATTTGGAGGAACTGATCCTCATCCCGGCCGCATCACACTCGGCTGCAAACCGCTCCAGTGAAAGTTGGATCAGTTCCCTTGGATTGGCAGACTGGGGTGGTGGTTCCCCTATTTAAAAAGGGGGACCGTAGGGTGTGTTCCAACTATAGGGGGATCACACTCTTAAGCCTCCCTGGTAAGGTCTATTCAGGGGTTCTGGAGAGGAGGGTCCGTCGGATAGTCGAACCTCGGATTCAGGAGGAGCAGTGTGGTTTTCGTCCTGGTCGTGGAACACTGGACCAGCTCTACACCCTCATCTGCGAAGTATTCCGCCCACCGACTCACAACATCCCGAGTTGAGGTCAGCAGCACGCCACCTCCACCATAAATGGTGTTGGTCTCGTACCTCTTTCCCCCCCTGAGACGCCGGATGGTGGACCAGAATCGCCTCGAAGCCGTACGGAAGTCATTCTCCATGGCCTCTCCGAACTCCTCCCACGCCCGAGTTTTTGCCTCAGCAACCACCCGAGCCGCATGCCGCTTGGACTGCCGGTACCTATCAGCTGCTTCCGGGGTCCCACAAGCCAAAAAGGCCCAATAGGACTCCTTCTTCAGCCTGACAGCATCCCTCACTGCCGGTGTCCACCACCGGGTTCGAGGGTTGCCACCACGACAGGCACCAACAACCTTGCGGCCACAGCTCCGATAAGCTGCCTCGACAATAGAGGCGCGGAACACGGCCCACTCGGACTCCATGTCCCCCGCCTCCCTCGGAACGTGTTCAAAGCTCTCCCGGAGGTGGGAGTTAAAGCTCCGTCTTACGGGAGACTCTGCCAGACGTTCCCAGCAGACCCTCACAATACGTTTGGGTCTGCCAGGTCTGACCGGCATCCTCCCCCACCATCGGAGCAAACTCACCACCAGGTAGTGGTCAGTAGACAGCTCCGCCCCTCTCCTCACCCGAGTGTCCAAGACATGCGGCCGCAGATCAGATGAGACGACAACAAAGTCGATCATCGAACTGCGACCTAGGGTGTCCTGGTGCCAAGAGCACATATGGACACCCTTATGCTTAAACATGGTGTTCGTTATGGACAATCCATGACGAGCACAGAAGTCCAATAACAGAACACCACTCTGGTTCAGATCAGGGGGGCCGTTCCTCCCAACCACACCCCTCCAGGTCTCACTGTCATTGCCCACGTGAGCGTTGAAGTCCCCCAGTAGAACAAGGGAGTCCCCAGGAGGCGCACTCTCCAATACCCCCTCCAAGGACTCCAAAAAGGGTGGGTAGTCTGAGCTGCCGTTTGGTGCATAGGCACAAACAACAGTCAGAGCCCGTCCCCCCACACGTAGGCGAAGGGAGGCTACCCTCTCGTTCACCGGGGTGAACCCCAACGTACAGGCACCAAGATGGGGGGCAACCAGTATGCCCACTCCTGCTCGGCGCCTCTCACCAGGGGCAACTCCAGAGTGGAAGAGTGTCCAACCCCTCTCAAGGAAACTGGTTCCAGAGCCAGAGCCATGCGTTGAGGTGAGTCCGACTATTTCTAGTCGGAACCTCTCAACCTCACACACTAGCTCAGGCTCCTTCCCCACCAGAGAGGTGACATTCCATGTCCCAATGGCCAGCTTCTGTAGCCGAGGATCAGACCGCCAGGGTCCCCGCCCTCGGCCGCCACCCATCTCACATTGCACCCGACCCCTTTGGCCCCTCCCACAGGTGGTGAGCCCATGGGAAGGGGGACCCACGTCTCCTCTTCGGGCTGTGCCCGGCCGGGCTCCATGGGTAAAAGCCCGGCCACCAGGCGCTCGCCAGCGTGCCCCACCTCCGGGCCTGGCTCCAGAGTGGGGCCCCGGTGACCCGCGTCCGGGCGAGGGAAAACTTAGTCCATTAATTGTACTCATCATAGGGGTTTTTGGGCTGCACTTTGTCTGATCCCTCACCTAGGACCTGTCTGCCTTGGTTTAAAAAAAATAAAACTCAGAAACACTAATATATATATTCAGCTAACACATTTTTTTTGTTGGCGTTTCTGTAGTTATATTTTAATGAAATTCAGCTCCCGCTGAAAGGCGCAAACAAAAAACGCCCACAAACTTTGAACCAATCACACGCCCCGAGCCGCATAGTCCGCGCTCGAGAGTTCTGACAGGGGGCCATGTACAAGACAGCTGTCACCGGGGGATCGCAGCGGGAGTGCAGACGGAAGTTGCACAACTTTTTTTCACTCAACGGGGGGTAAAAGACGTGCGACAAGAAGTATAAACCAGCCTTTTTACTCTGCTCCTGTAACCTGGAACACTTTGCAACAAGATCTGAAGCTGTCTCCTTTGAGTTCTTCAAAACATTTCAAACATTTTATAATGTCAATAGAAAAATCTCAGCAACATGTTCTTGTTTTAGTGTTTGACCTTGTTGTCTATGGCACTTTGATTTTATTGTCTTTATAAAGTGTAGATGTAGCGTTTCCCCTACATTACTGTCGACTGGGGGTGGTGGGTGGGGGACTGACCGAGACACATCTGTGTTACGTGCATTTTGTACTCAAGGTTTTCGAGCATGCGCGCGGGGTGTGTACCGCTTAGCGTGAGGGGAGCAGAGTGGTACCTCTAGCTTTTTAGCAAGCGCATCTGTGTTGCGGACCGCTAGCTTAGCACTATTTCAGTGCCGGCAGTTGTCAACGGGGGTCGAGGGTGTTGGTAGGTAGGGTGCTTGGTTCTGCTGACAGGGCGGGGTGTCCTGTTTGTTTAATGGTAGGGGAAACACTGACCTTTTTTTTTATTTTTATTGCTTTTCATTTGTGTATATTGTTGTCTGTACCATATGTTGTTTAAAACAGGTCTCTCTTGAAAATGAGTCCCCGTGTCTCAGTGAGACTAACCTGTATAAATAAAGGTTAAATAAAGTAACTACTAGTTGGACTTACAGAAGAAACCTAATGTGTTTTGGAATAATGGGCAGTAGCTGCATGGTGAACTTCTAGCTCCCCTTGTTTATGCTCAGACCCAACCCCTCACTTTCTACACTTTAAACTCTGAGATGAACACACTGCTATTATGCCTAAAACCCTTGACGTCCACTGTGAGAAATTACAGTGTCTTTGTCATGGTAGTGATTTTTGTTTGCTCACCCACACCCAACACCTTCTTCAAACACTTAGGACTACTGTACTCATATGGTCACATGCAAGCTGATAGTCTTCTAGAGACTGAACATGAGCAGATATTCAAGCCTACACACACAAACACACACACAAGCTACAAGCTCATTGAGAAGTACATAAATTATTCTTTTCTTCACTCCCTGCTTCAACTAACAGCTCCCGTGTACTCCTCCTGTTAAATTAGAGGTTAAATCCTGAGGCGTGACCTTCTCAGGCACTCCCACCACTGGTGTATATGGAATTATGTGGTGTTCACCTCATCATCACTGTCTGTCAACCTGTGAGAGCAGATTTCCATGACTTAGTGGATTATAATATTCTGTCAGTAATGTATAAGCTCATAAAAAGGAACTACCGTTGAATATCCAAATACATTTTGTCAAACGTCAAAGCTTAAGGGAACAGAGATTTTTGTAAAACCAAAATATAGAACCAGTTTGAAGGGTCGGTCAACCTCAATCCAGGGAATTGGATTGTGGAACAATTTGGAGACTGAAATTAAAAATGCAAAATCAGTGATCACATTTAAGAATATGATCAAAACTAAATTATTGCAAAAATATATATGAAATAGTATATCGTGTGTTATTCTGTAGTTCGAAAATTACATGAGTTGTTCTTTTTATTCTGTTACTTGTCTGATGATTTTTTGTTTGAATTGACTGTTTGAAAAAGGGGGCAGATATAATAAGATTTTTCTTCATTCTGATACCCTTCATTTTATTTTCATATTGTATGGTCTCAAGTGTGAGATTGTTTTGTGTTGTATTTTAAAATGAATAAATTTGAATTAAAAAACAAAACAAAAAAAATCTGATGCCTTAGTAGCTGAGAGTCAGAACACATTCTGAAAGACAGTGAAGGATATGCATTCCTTCAAGGAATACCATATTTTTCACCCTATAAGTCACGTTTTTTAAACATAATTTATATGCCCTTATACGCCGAAGCAATGTAC